>JAULBX010016637.1:0-241169 GCA_032358255.1 Heterotrichella gracilis | reverse complement strand
AAAAAGAAAGCTTACCACATTGAGCAACACTGCGACCCGATTTCCCCCTCCATCCCTCCCAAACTTCAGGTTATTTACGAGCTCCCTGCAGGAGACACTTTATAATGAAAAACTACTACTTCAAAACCTTCGGAAGTGATAAAAGGTAACACAGCATTCTGACCCCCTCCCCCGCCTCCCCTCCCCTCCCCAGGCATTTTCTGTGATGCCCGGGTGTGCCCATCAATGCCTACATCTACAACGTGCTCATGACCCAAAAAAGAAAGCTTACCACATTGAGCAACACTGCGACCCGATTTCCCCCTCCATCCCTCCCAAACTTCAGGTTATTTATGAACTCCCTGCAGGAGACAGACTTTTATAATGAAAAACTACTACTTCAAAACCTTCGGAATTGATAAAAGGTAACACAGCATTCTGACCCCCTCCCCCCCCTCACCTCCCCTCCCCAGGCATTTTCTGTGATGCTTGCCGAGGGTGTGCCCATCAATGCCTACATCTACAACGTGCTCATGAGCGCGGCAGGCAGTTCCGGGGACTGGAAGATGGCATGGCAGCTGTGGGAGTTCCTGTCCTCCCGTGAGGCCACCACCTACGCCACATACTCCTCCATATGGTCCGCGCTGGCGCCGGTGCGTGTGGGTGTGGGTATGCATGGCATGTGGAAAAATAGAGGAAAAGATGACTACTATTTGCGTAAGAAAGGTGATGGTGCATGGCTTGTGAGCAGCGTGGCCGGAAGGGTGCTGAGCAATTATTCCTCAGTCTCACAGAGGGACAAACCTGAAGACGACATGAGCTGTGATGTGGTCTTTGCATGAAATTATAATAACTATTATAACATTTTGTTAGAAATAATACACTGCTCCTATTGCGCCATCTTGGGCCGGCCATTGGCAGCACGCCCTACGTGTGTAAAGTTCAACATTGTTGATATGTTTAATAGTGTTAAATATTACGCCGTTTCACACGGACCACCGCAGGGCGGCCACTGGCAGCACACGCTGTGCGTGAGGTATCATAAATTGCAATAATGTTGTTTCAGAGTAGCACACCACCCATTTGTGCCGTCGCAGGGCGGGCACTGGCAGCACGCGCTGCGCGTGTACCGCTGGGCCCTTGACCACAACCAGGACCTCAACCTGGGAAACTACAACGCGCTGCTGGGCGTGCTGCGCACCGCGGGGCGGGTGCAGGAGATAGTGCTGGTGCAGCGCCACATGGAGCACAGGGGCCTGAGGCCCGACGCCATCAGCTACGCCAATTTGTTGGAGACGCTGCCTGGCTCGGGCAACACGTCAGTTGCGGGGAGCGCCGGCCTGTCAGGTGCGAGGTGGTGGCCAGGCCGGGGGTGTGTCAGGCGTTATGGGGTGGGGATGGGGGCGTCAGGGGTGTTGCGCATAGGAGGTTGGGTGCATGGTGTGGTGCCGGTGCAGCGCCACATGGGGCACAGGGGCCTGAGGCCAGACGCCATCACTGATAGCCCATCAGCTATGCCAACTTGTTGGAGACGCTTCCTGGCTCAGGGGGCACGTCAGTTGCGGGGGGTGCCGGCCTGTCAGGTGCGGGGTGGTGGCCAGGCCGGGGTGTGTGTCAGGTGTTGTGGGGAGGGGTGGGGTGCTTCGCGTTGTGGGTCGGTTACAGAAGGTGGTGCTGTTGTAGTGGGGCATGGGGCGCAAGGGGCTGAGGCACTGGGGGCACATGTGTGTGCGCATATATGTCTGCTTCATCCATATGTGTCTTGCCCACAGACGTCGCATGCAAAGGTGCCTGCATGCGTCGTCCGTGGGCAAGAGCGGTGTGGGTGCGCGGTACTCATGCCGCCAATACCCCCCCACACACCCCCCCATCACCCCCTGCCATCACCTACCCACCCGTCCCAACCCCCCTCCGCAGTCATGGCTATCCCCATCCTTGAGCGAATGCTGGCCGAGGGGGTGCGCTTGGACCAGTGGAGCCTCACAGCAGTGGTGGCGGCGCTGGTGCAGGTGATTGAATTCACTTCGTTCTTCATCATTTACCATCATGTTTGGAGTGCCAAATCTGCTCAATTGCCATCATGTTTGAGTGCTAAGTTTGCGGAACCAATTGCATACCCCGTGGGTTCCACCTGCTACCTGGCCTCCTGTGGCCTACCCTGTGTGTTCCACCTGTTTTGTCACCTCCTTCCTGACATTCCTCCCTTTGCCCCTTCCTTCCCCACCTCCCTCCTAATTTCTCATTCCTCCCTTTTCTCCCTTCCTTTGTGCAGGCAGGGGAGTGGCCTCAGCTTGAGCAGGTGCTGATGGGTGTGGGGCGCTCCGAGCTGCTGCGTGAGCTGAACGGGCAGACGCTGAGCACCATACTCATGGCACTCAGGCGCGGGGGGCCGCTGGAACTGTGAGTGGGGGTTTGGGGTTTGAGGATTTAGGCTTTGGGTGTGTATGGTAGAGAGGCAGACGCTAAGGGCTATCTTCAAAGCCCCTCGGCTACAGGACTTGAGGATATTTGGAGGGAAAATGCTGCTCCCCATTCTAAAAACCCGTATCCTATTCTTGTCCTGGTTGGTAGTCGAGGAAAATGGTTCTGTGGGCAGTACACCATCTTCTACAGTGCATACTTCAGCATTATCTTAGTCAATTCAGTTATAATAATGTAATAAATTTCTTTTTGCAGGGCCAAGCGCTTCTTCGACCTGCTGCCCGCCCCCACCCAGTTCCACTACGGCATCGTCATGCACGCGTGCGGGATGGAGGGGGACGTGGACGCAGCGCTAAGATACGCACATCAACTGGTGGCTCAGGGTGTCATCCTAGACAACCACCACTCATCGGCACTGGTGGTGGCGTGCACAGAGAGCCAACAGTATGACAGGTAGCAAGTTGTTGAGCTAGAATTTTGTGGCAAAACCCCTTGCTAGGGTTGCTGCTGCTGATGCACGCGGACCATGCCCAGCCCAGTGCCTGTACTGAACCAATGCACCTGCGTCTTTCCCCCCCCTTACAACAAACCCCCTTTCCTAGGAGAGGCGCTGGAACTGATGCGCGCACACCACATTGCCCCCAATGCATTGATTTGTTTCCAAGGTGGTACTTGCTTGCATACGTTGTCACTGATAAAGTGAAACCCCCTTGCTAGGGTTGGAGAGGTGCTGGAGCTGATGCACGCGCACCACGTCGAGCCCACTGCGCAGACCCTGTGCGCCCTCATGACCCTCTACTCGCGCTCCGGCCACCTGGACCTGGCAAACACCATGTTCGATCGGATCATCGAGCTGGGACAACATGTAAGGGTATAACAGCCGTGGTCGGATTGTCGAGCTAAACACAACACCTTCAAGTAGTATTGTAACTCGTCAAGCTGCTCCACCATGTTTGATTGCACATTGAATTGTGCAACCATGTTGCATTTGCTGGGCCGCTGGGTGCAGGAGAGCCAATGCTCTACAGAGTTGAGTGGCGCATGCTGGTGAAGCTGACTGCTGTCCTGCTGAAATGACAACTAATCAGCAATCGATTAACAACCTAATGAAGTAGCTAACTAGCTCACTAAGCATTGTGCTGTGCCTGCAGGTGAGCGTTGTTGCCTACACCTCCCTCATGACCTGCTACGAGAAGAGGCACGAGCTCGAGCCGGTGCTGCACCTGTGGAGGCACATGCGTGCGTCGGGGGTGGAGCCAAACGAGCACAGCTACAGGTGGGTGGGGATGTGGGGGAGAGGCGCAGTCATGCCAGGCGCAGTCATGCCATGGGACAAATAGTGCATTGTGGTAGTTTGAGTCATCATGGTGGTAAAGTTGTCTGCAAAAGTAGTGTAAAAGGAGTTTTTAATAATAAATAGCAGAGCTGATGTGGCTGATAAAAATTCTGGCTGGTGAAAAACATGGAGGGGCGTGGCACACATGTAATTGCAGTTGCGAATTGGATGATCCTCATCGGTGCCATCTCCTGACCACACATCTCTTGTTTGCCCAGGGTGATGGTTGATGCCTACATGCACGTCAACAAAGTGGACGAGGCATTGGCCACATACGAGGAGGCGTGCGCTGCCGGGTTGTTCAAGAACTTCTCTCGGGACCTGAACAATGCAAGGTGGGGATGGGCGAGGGAATTGCACTTTATGGTTGTTATTTGTTGTTGTCCTCTTTTGAGGCTGGCTCTCACTCGCCTGGCTCATCCTCAAGCAGCGCCCGAATGCTGGGGGCGAGATACAGTGTTGTCTAATCCTTGATAGCAAAACATCATCACATCAAATATCCTTGATCCTTCCCAAGTTAGATATGGGATCAAGAATGTTTAATGTGATGATTTTCCCTCCAGAATTGGCATATTTATTTTGTTTGCATTTTTGCCCTATTTCTTTTATTGTACAACTTTTCTTATGGCCTCTGCCAGGTCTCACTGCGTTGACTTGCACTACCTGTCTCCCGTCACCGCCCATGCTGTGCTGCTGTCATTCTTTGGCCACCTCAAGCGCATGGCGCTGAAGGGGCAGTACATCCCAGAGGATAGCAAGGTCATCTACATCATCACAGGTGCGCGACTGGTGGGAAAGAATTAGGGCTTGCATGGAAGTAATCTGTAGTACAAGAAAACATTGGCAGCAGCTTGACCTAGTGCTTCATCCCTAAATGTGGGCTTGATCAAGAAGTGGTATAGGGTTGATTAGGGTTGTGACTGGTGTGCAACTTCAGCCCACCTGTGCGGAATGTCTTGGGCTGATGCACAAACAATGATTGAATGCATTGCCTGATGCTATGTATGTTGGCTTATGCTGTTGCAGTTCTTTGACCCCCTTTCAGAAAATGCAATCGTCTCTTTTGCACAATGAACACAAACTTGTGTCTCGTGCAGGGTGGGGTAAGCGTAGCCAGGAGACTGGCATATCACCACTTCGGGAGAGTGTGCAGGAGCTGTTGGATGGGGGTTTTGGGAGGCCAGTGCCTTACAGCACGCCTGGGTTTAACGCGGGTCGGTTTGCCATACAGACTTCGCTGTTTTACAAATGGATAATGACGGGTGGGTGCTCTTATTTAAGAAAGTGATAGCCAGACAAGTTGATTAAGACTTTATGACTATAAGCAACATGAAGTGTAAATATGATACTTTTACCATGTTTTCAGACCATGGTACGTTCAGAATGGGTACTACTTCTGCCCACAATTCACTAAATGTGACAGGCTAGAATGGCAATCAATATAGTAGTAGTGCGGACGGTTGAGCGCTATTGTCAGCTGACTATGATAATAATGAAAGTTTGACAACAATGTAGGATAGCAAAAATGACGAATATTTAACAAGAAGGTAACAAGCCAGACCCTGCCGTATTCCACTCTATGTTTTGTACTCTGAATACCAGCAGCAAATGGTCTATTGTATGTATACAGCCAGCCAATACAATGCAATCAAAACTCCCAATGCCCGAGCTCAAATGCCAATCTGCAAGGACCCCGGCGCCTGTCGCCTTGATTCCATGTCATGCACTTTGGCTACCCGCCTGGCCATGGCTGTGCTCTGTGGTGACGTGGCAGCAGCACGGAGCTTGTAGGCCTGGCACCTTGCCTCAAACTGCACACAACAAAGCAAGGCATTGAAACTTTCAGTGAAAGGTAGGGTCAATTCAGCCACTGTGTGCATGTACCCGCACGCGCAACTCAACGCGGCAACCAGCAGGCGTTCCCTGGAGGCAGTGCAGAAAGTGGAATTAAGCAGATCTGTGAGTTTTAAATCGAGTGTCACTGCAACCTCCGCAGCTCACCTGCATGAACTGATGCCACTGCTGCGACAACACCGCAGCAAGTATGGACGGCCCATTGCTCTGGCCGGGCTGTACCATCGACACCAAATCCGCTGCAAGCACGCCACAACTTGCAAGCTGGCTGACCCCTGGGGAAGCCTCCTCAGGGACAAAACCGCCTGATGGTTGTGCCTCAGTCATGCCTGTCAGTACTTGCTGGTTGAACTGGTGGGTGAGGCTGTTGAGCAGCTCCGCAATGCCAAGTGTGCACTGGTTGCGCTTGCGCTTCACCTGCTGCACCTGCCTGTGCGCACCAACCGATGGCGCCTGGACTTGCCCTGTACGGCGTGATGCAGGCCGTCAGCAATGCATCACTCCAGCTTTCAACACACTGTGCACACCCATCTATGCCACTTGCACACCCAATTGTATGATCAATCAAAGCAGGTCAGCAAATGCATGTCTGTCGCACGCCATTGTGTGCACAGTCACTGCGCAGCGTACGTTGCACCATAGCCTGCGCATCAAAATCGCTTGCAGCGCCGCCCTCGGCACCAGCCAGTCCTGTCAAATGCCGCTGCACAGCGGGATGGGAACCTGCCAGCAATCTGATCTGCAGCTTGGGCCCATGTGCTCGCGAGCTTTCCGCCTGCAACTGCACCCACACCTGCTGCATGGTCTCGTATTGAGCCACCTGCGTGCCGTCCTCTGAATTGATGATCACGGCAAAGCCATCGCCTGCAACATAGTGAAATAGTGTAAGCACCTGGCCTCATGTATCAACTGTAGATAGAAATACTGCAAGGAGCTAATTCACGAGCTTTTTCAAACAATTTTCTAATTTTGTGCTGCAATGAATTTCTTGAAGGCTGGAACAGTTCCATTTATATGGAACATTCACACATACTTTGTACATGAGCCGTGTTCATTTGCCGGAATGTAGCAAGTGCTTACCTGTCACAAGCTGCAGTGCTCGTCGCTGGCTGATGACGTAAGGATCCCGCGGGTCTTCATCTTTTGCGCTGGAGGCTGGTGGCCGTACCATGCCCTGCCTGTCCTTCAGCAGCGCCTTCCCTTGCATCTGGTACTTCGGTACAAACAGCTGGAGGCCGTTGTCCTGGACTGCGTACACCAATGCCTCCTCCACATGAGGCTCACTGCAACCATGTGCCCAAGTTAAGCATGACTCAAGTAAAGAACCCAATGCAGAACATCATAGGCTACTTATGCAAATGCATTGATACAACAACTACACAGACAACGTGCACATGCAGCGGTCGCCAAAAACGTACACCCTGGCGCTTACTAAGTAATCCGCTGATCTTGGGGGGTACCTTCAGTACTTGCACAAAACACCAAAGGACCGACATGAAGAACATACCTGTGCAGCAGCAGCAGCAAGTACAACTCCGAGCACTCCTTTTGGGCATGCTTGGACTGCCTGTGCCTTTGGTTCATGATGGTAGCTGCGCTGGAGACTTCAGACTGCCGCAATGGGGCAGGGTTGTCTGCAACCGCTGCCAGCAGCTGCCTGTGCACCACCACATCTGCATAGCGCCTGATGGGGGAGGTGAAGTGGGTGTAGAACATCAGTCCCAGCCCGTAGTGTCCCAGTCCCCCACCATACTGCGTCGCATCCCCTGCACAAGGCAGACGCCATATGTTCCAATGTGCATGCACCGATGGCATGTGACAATGGACAGTCCACAAAATGTCCGCCATGCAGCATTTATCTGGTGGTAGCCCACAACGTTGTGCAAGTGTAGCCTATGAAAAGCAAACATTGGATCGCGATCTGGTGATACCATACAAAGCTCCGCATCCATCAACAATAATGGTGCGTTCGTACTCACCGCTGCAGAAGTAATGGGCTTCTGACATGGCGCGTGTTGCAAGAGACTTGAGCAGCAGCACCACAGCAGGGTTGTGCGCCGCAGCGCATGCTGCTGACAAGGACTTGGCCAGGGATCGGTTGTTTGACGGGTCCAGCTGCACTCCCACAGCCTGGCACAAGGAGGCCACCTGCAGGGAGTCACACACGCACACGTGAGAGCAACATGCCTGCACTATGTGGTGGTCAGTCGACATCTGTGGCAGGCATGGGTCAGTCTGAGACCAATAGCTGTGCACAGGTCCCTGGGGTCATTAGAGGCCGTGCGCCATGCGGTAGAATGTTCCCTGCATGGTACGGGCAATGGAGCCGATCCCCTATCAGAAGTCTTCATGACCGTTGATGTGCATTGATCATCAACTCAATCACTCCCACTTCAGTCATATCTCTATATCAAATCACGGGTTGCAATGGAAGTGGCGTCCACGCCCCTCATTTGTCACATGTTTTAGGGTTTAAAGTAACATTATAAACAATAAGGGTTTATGGTTCACATGTCACAGTTCCAACCAGCGCACCTCTTCAAAGCCTTCGAGCCGAGGCGGTGGGTGTCGCCTCAGCAGCGCAGCATTGGCAAACGTGTCCACCACCCGCTTGGCAACAGCACCGTTCGCAAAGATCATCATCTCCGCGACAATGCCCATCATGGGCAGCTCCTGCTTGGACGCCACCCCCACCACCTGCCCCTCAGCGCTGGTCTCAAACCGCAGCTCTGCACTGGTCAGCTCCAATGCACCATCCTGCAGGAAACAAAAGAATAAGATTTTGTGAATGAGTAGAGGAAAAAAGGAAAGAACATCAGAAATTAAGAAAGAATAAATATGAATGAGGAAAATGTGGATCGCAAACCCACATAGCAGGTTTGGGAATACCCAAAACCCAAATGCCCCACTTTGAAACCATGCTCACTGGCTATTCATAGCTGGGTGCGGCATGCACGCGTACCACCAGGCGCTGCTTGCGCAGCTTGTCTGTGAGGGTGGCCAGCAGCTGCAGCTTGGTGCGTAGCAGCGGTCTGTCGTGATGCGGTATGGCATGGCCGGGGCGCGACGGTAGGTCATCCAGCACATCCTGCGCCTGCTGGTACTCCAGCTGGTACCGAGACCTGGTGGGGGGCAAGGGGTGCGCTGTTAATGCTGACTGGTGTTGACATACACAGAAGTTTGCTGCGATTATGAAAAACCAAAGGAAGGGATAAGTGCATTTGCCTTGCATGTATTACCTGGTGAAGAATGGGTTGATGACTCCTGCATCTGATCGAGATAGGCCAGCGTTGTCAGTGTGTACAACCCACTACTACCCAAGAGTGAGCCCTTCCTCTTCTGGCTATCATCCAACCCATGGCTCACTACCATTCCTCAGCCCTGCATGACACCCTGGGTCCACCACACACCGAACCAACGCCGCAGTGCCTGCAGAAAAAGCAGGTCGTGCATATTAAACCCTACAGCCCCTCACCTGATGAGTGTGCGCCCAAACCACACCCCCTGCACCTCCAGCTGCTGGTCCAGCTCCCACAGCACGCTCACCGCGCACCGGTCCGCCTGCGCCCGCAGCGAGCACAGGTGCTCACTCAGCAGGCCGGGCAGCATGTCCAGGCGCCTATCCTGGAGGTACACTGTAGTGCCGCGCTCCCTGGCCTCCGCATCCAATAGCCCCCCCTGCACATCATTGCGACATAAAATGAAATGGCATAAGCCTGCGCTGGGGGCCCTGTTGGGTACCGTATGTGTGTTACAAATTGTAACTCAGGATGTCACGATGAGCACACTTTTTTTTTACTAGTTTAAGCGGTGGGAGGTATCCTGTGACTTGCAGGCTGAATGAGGTCATTTGAGAGTGTGCCATGGTTTGTGCAATGTGCCAGCTGGGTGCTGCTGAGCACTAAATGCGACCAGGGCCTGCATTTGCAATGGGCCAAGCAGGGGTTCCCAGTGGTGTTGACGTTGCACATGGCGTGTTAACAAATTGAGGCTTGTGACGAGGAAATACACACCTGCTTGACAAAGTAGGTGACGTCTGCAATGTGCACGCCCACCTCCCACCTGCCACCTGCCAGCTGGCGCACGCTCAGCGCATCGTCAACGTCAGTGCAGCCTGGCAATGAACCCAGCACCGATCAGGTAAGATAAGATGCAAACACATGACACAGTGCGTGAGGGTTGCAACAACCAGCCGCCTGCCGTCAACCCCCTTGCTATCAATCGTACACCTGCCAGTGACACCACTGCCCCAACAAATACAGAAATGCCAGCATGGAACATTGCTTGTCTGGCCACTCACGCAGTCACACAAACCCCACCAAAACATGGCAAGTTCACGGTTTGCCCCACCTGGCGGGTCAATGCTGCATATGAAGTACTCCGAGCCCCGCAGATCCCTCCGCACCGCCACCTCCTCCTTCGGCACCTGCCACATGGCGGGGTCAGGCACGTCTGGAAGCTCGGCCAGGGCGCCGGCTGCAAACGGCTGCCAGCGGATGTTGTTCTTGACCAGAATGGCATCAGATTCAGCCCTGCGGCGGGTGCCAAGTCGGGTATGGGTGTGGAGGAGCATACATGTTGCATGGCATCATCGAAGCGTGGCCTTGAGTCCTACCAGCTGCGTCTTGACCAACCACATCACAAAAGCAGCGAGGGTTCTAAGCACAGACCCCAATGACACTGATTTGCTTACTGGCTTCGAAATGAGGTGCGCTTATCTCTTAAAGAGAGGCCAACTTTGCTGAAAGTCAATCCAATCCTACACATCCTGCGCTGCTCATGGTATATCAGCTGCGCTCCGCTCTGTACCCACCTGAGGTCGTTGATAGCCCCCAGCAACTTGACCACGTGGCCCTCGGGGTACATGGAGGTGCGCGGCCAGTCATCCACACGCAGCACCAGGCGCTGACCCGCCAGTGTCGCCGCCTGGCGGGTGCGGATGCGCACCTTGGGGATGCGGCGGTCAAGGGGGATGCACAGGAGCGATTCCTGCAAAAGGGGAGAGGGTGTGAAGACGCTATCATGATGGGGTGCCATGGTGCATGCTGTGCGACCATGATTTGGGGGTTGGATGAGGAATACAGAACCTTGCCGGTAATTCAGTGGCCATGGACCATGTCAAAAATTTGGGTTGGCTCTTTCTTTGGTGCAAGCCAGGCTGAGCCCTAATCCTAAACCTCAATTTGATATGCCTTTGTGACCAATGCATTCACAGCATCTTGTTGTCTTCATTCAAGCAACAATTGAAGGCATGCTGTGCACATGCACCCTCATATAACAGAAAGTTAAAACATATGCTTTTATTCAATTGTTGCATTTCATTTATTCCTGTGCACATCCACCTGGCGTGACCCCTCGCTCTTTGCCAGCAGCGCCGTGTCATCCTCCTGGGAGAAGCAGGCAACAACCTCCTGCGAGGCGCGCTGGACCACCGCCACAACCTCGCCAGTGGGGACCAGCGGGCCCTGGGGACTGGGACGACCAGAGGCCTGCAGACACCAGAAAATTACAGTGAGCAGGATTGTTCACCACCTGGAGGGGGGCTCACTTGCACACATAATTTAAAACCACTGACCTCATTTTAAGCATGATGGCATTAATTAAGGCATTAATTAAGGCAGAGTGGCAGAGAGCCACCCTCAAGGCTGGTGGTTCCCTGTGCCACGTGTCCATTTTTCAAGAAAGATCGTCAAAAAATCCCTGGTCCCTACCTTGGCCCCATCTTCCATTGCCAGTGACAGGTCAGCAAAGCCACCCGCCAGCTCATCCTGCCCCCCCTCCTCCACCCACTCCTCGTCACCACCCTGCTCCCGCCCCGTCATCAGCGCCACAGCAGACTGCCACTGGGAGCGTGGCAGGAGGCGCACTGCACAAGGCACGGACCGCCTTACAGAAAGGTATGAGCCTTTGGCACATGCACTGCACAGTTTATGTGCTAGCTCAAGACAAATATGTTTCGGGTCTTCATACCCCGACGACCGCAGCGATTTTGACTCAAAAGTGTGCACCACATATTTAGAAAATCCCCATATAACAATCCCCCGGACGAACACACAAAAGCCAAAAAAAGCAGATATGGAAGACCCGCATGAATGTTTCTTTAACCCCTATAATCAATTGCAGGAGCTTGCGCATGGCATACAGGGATAAGGTGCGCTGACCCATGCCATGCATTGGGGGCCATGGCTTGTAGGTAATGACAAAGGCACTGTACATCTAATGAATTGCCGTCAAACCACTGCACCTCCAACACCTCCTGCCCTTTGTGCAAGCAATTTACCCCTGCATTCATTGCATCGCCTTGCCCACACACCCCCACCTGCCACCACATCCCCATGCAGCGCCCTGTTGACCGCCTCCTTGCCCATCACCAGCACGCGGCTCTGCAGGCTGTCACCGCCCCCCGACACCTGCACAACGCCCTGGTTGGGGCCGCTCCTGTCCATGCTGATGGAGCCCTGCAATAGCAACTTATCATTATTCCTATGAATAAGCATTCCGTCGCGATCAGTGCGCAAGATCTGCTGGGGCAGCACACATGCCCCTGGACAGATCCGAGGGCATTCCAACGCTGTGAATCATAGTACACCGGATACTGCAATGTTGCAGAATGCAAGGCTTGTGCCCTGTCATGGAGGGCCAATCGGCATGTCCCCCCCCCTCCCCTCCCTTCCCCATGCGCACCTTGACCAGGGTGCCGGTGCGCAGGCCCGCCTCCACCTGGTGGCTGCTCATGTGGGCAGTGTAGCCATGCGCACCCACAGGCGCCGGCTCGGCACCTGGGTCTGCCCGCCTGGCATCCAGCAGCGCCTGGTACAGCTGTGCCACCACTGGGCTGCCGCTGTTGTGCTGCGCCACGAATGACCACATGGGCATCACCCGCACACCCTGTGGACCACACACCAGGGATCGGTCATTTGCGGGAGGTTGCCTTGGCGATGCGGTTGGTTTTAGCCCCACGCCCTCTTGCAATTGGCTGTTGTTCCTCCCCCCGCCACCACCGCCACCATTCCATCCCCTTCACTGGGAAGGTAGTGAATGCAGTCCAATGTAAGCCAATGCCCCACCTCCAGCACAATCCATATTTAATACATTTAATTGGAAAAAAATAAATTTTGTTTATTTTTCAACAATAAATGCCTTCCAGTGTGCCCCATCCACCTACCTCCAGCTCCACATAGCCCGGCTGCGTCTCCTCCCCGCCACCAGCCCCCCCCACTGCCTCCTCCTCCTCCCCACCCAGCTCCAGCAGCAGCTGGTCAAGCAGCGCATCACCGGTGTGCATGGTTTGCGCGGCATCAGGCTTGCTGGTTGGCCTGTAACCAACCACTTCAATCACATGCATATTACCGCACAAGGAACAATACTTAAAAATGGTAATAAGTACAACATCACAAATCCCTTGTTTGTATTCCCAAGGGTCCTTCTATACTCAAAAGAAAAGGTGGGCTAGCTGGCGTGGATGGGGCGTAATGACCCCCTATGTGGTGCCAAATAAAGGAATTTAATTATAATATGAAGCTGCATTCTTGGCGAAATGCAAGTCCGCAGGTATCTACCTTGTTGGAGCATCTGGTGAGGACTCTGGGATGCCAAATTTTGCTGCCAGCTGGTCCGACACCACAATGACTGGAACGCCCAGGTGCTGGGAGTACCAATCAGCAGCCCTCAGCAGATCCATGCCACTCCGCCTGCAGGGTAGCATGGCCATATGCTTGGCATGGTAGGAAGAATGCATAGTAAATTGGATTGTGATGATCTCCATTGGTTATTACACGGCCCCATATGTGGCAAGGTCGAATTGCTTCAAGTCATGTACCATATGCTTGGCAGGAATTGCTTAGATGGTCATAGATGATGTTTGTAATGTGCACTGATGAAAAGGGGAATCCATGTTAGTGCACCAGGCACCTTTCCGCCTCCGAGGGCGCTGTGGGTTTGAAGTGCAGATTGTCAAACAGGCAGCACTGGCGGCGCTTGTCTGTGTAGAGGGCGCGCAGGCGGGAGGCGGCGCGCAGGCTGCCGGTGCGAAAAACCTGCGGGCAAACACATGACCCGGCTACGTGGAAGCTAACATGCATGAGCGTATGCTCGTGAAAGGTTTTACAGATGAGTACAAGTCGACACTTACTGGCAAAGAAGGCTCCGTACTTGGGTGGATGCTAGGCTGGCTATCCAAGAAGTGGTTCATGCAAGGGCAAGGAGTCCCGCACCACATCCCTCATCCATCCAGCAGTGAGTATGAAAAACACCTGCATCCCTACCTGGCGCACCACACTCGTGAGCAAGATGTAGTTGGTCACCTCCGGCAGCTCAAACAGCTCCAGGAAGGCTGTGAGGGCTGCCTGGTCGGGGATGAAGTAGTGGCTGGCGCCCGCGCCCAGGCAGGGCAGCACCGTGGCGCAGCGCGTGCACTGCTCGCTGCTGCAGCTGACGTCTGTGCGCAGGTAGGCCTCCTCTGCCACAGGTATGGCTGTGGCGGTGCGCTTGCGCAGCTTGTAGCGGCGCCATGCCTGGTTGGGTGGGGTGGGATGGGATGGGGTAGGGGTAGGGGTAGGGGGCAGGGTAGTGGCAGGCGCGTGAAAAGCGGTTTAAATGATGGCAGGAGCGTTCCCCAAGTGGTGGTGTGTTGTCTGTTGGCGGGTATGCAAGCTTGGTAGGATTACATTGTGCACAACCCATCATGATGTTGATGGTTTATATTGATGCTGTTACACAAGAAGCTGCGTGCTTACTCATAATAGAATCATATACGTAAAGGATAAGGGCAAATCTGCAGTTCTTTTCGCAGCATGCCGCGGCGAACTTGATAGCCATGTCCAATATGCATGCATGCATGTGGAGCATGTGGTGGTGTGAACCCGCACCTTTCTTTCCAACCAGACCATCCTGTCTATTTATGAGTCAGCATATTGATGTTTGACAGGTCTAGTGAACACAGTGCAAAGCCCTTGCATGCCGGCAAAGCTGTCAGTCCCCAACATCCTGTGCGGTTAAAAAAAGGCAGCAGTGTCTATCCCGCGTCTGCCTTGTCCAAAATTGTTAGTTGACCTAGCATTTCAAAGCATTGTGCCAAGTCTTTCACAAGGACTTTGTGTGCCCAAGCTTAAGTTACCCGGATTGTTTGTCATGGATCAGTGAAATAGGCTTTTTCCAAGACTTTCGAAACTCTCGTACCTGAGAGTCATAGCAAAGACGAGCAATCAGAGAATTTTTTTTTTGGGATACTCGGATAGCCGATGTAACTAGTTGGAAAGGGACTCGATTGTAGTTGGAAAGGGAAGCGGTTGTAGCCTAGTGGGCTGCATGCATGCTTTCACGTTCCTAGCACCTCTCCACATGTTGGCCACTGGAGCATTTATGGAGAGTGGAGATATCAGTATGTAAACTCAACTGTGTTGCTAGAGTCTACCACGACTAGTTTTCAGTGTTCCTCTTGGTACAAAGTACGATTGCTCTGGTGACAAGCTTGCTCAGGTGACACACCGAACATCGCTCTGCGACTTTCTACAAGGTTGGCCAGCATGTGAATACGAGTTTCGGGCGCAAGCTTGCCTCACTAAAGAGCTCGTCCGTTTGAGCACGAGACACCTTTAGAGGGCTCCGTTCCATAATCCATGGGTGCGGAGAAGGTGTCATTGATACAACAAGACTAGACTTCAAGATGGTACACTGACACCTCCACGATTGTGCACCAGTGGTGCAGAACCATAACTATGGTAGCGGCTGGAGCAACAGCTGCAGTAGCCATAGGAGGTTTTCTGCTAGGTGAGACCATCCTTACGAGACCATCACTCTTATTCTGCTGGAAACACCATATCCCTCCCTCAGCAACTTCACTGGCGCCCCATGGTGCAGGCCTGGCAGCAGGGGTGCTGCTGTTCTGGCAGCTGACAGGGCGCAAAGGTGCCAAGAGCCAGGGCCATAAGGGACAGGCTAACTTGTTCGAACTGCACGCTGCCTGCTCGACTCTTCTCTCAAGTGTCAAGGTAGACCCCGCCACCGCCCCATGCCTGGCCAGTGGGAGTTGCACACAAGACCCGATACAGCAGCCAGGACCCACTGCAGCAGCATGGCCAGGACGTCAGCACACACCCAGCGCATCCAAACTCAGCACTGGCAACACGGAGGAGCTCCCACAGCTGATCAGGTGAGGGACCCACACCATGACCACCCACCGACGAAACCCCGCCCTATTTACCAGCCCTTCACCGAGTACAAACGCACATTTGGGAATCCCTTGCGTGCATTACATTGGAATCGCTTTGAGACCAACCATGATCTTCACAGGCGGCTGTCCCTGCCAGCAGCAGTTGCTCCACTGCTGCAAAGGGTACCCACCGGCATGGCAGTGGCCCCCGAAGAGCTCCATTTCCTCCAGTGCATCGGCAAAGGGGGGTATGGCGCGGTGTTCAAAGGCACATGGAAGGGCGCCACTGTGGCTGTCAAGTGCACCTTCTGCCACATCAGCGATGCGCAGGCCATTGCACAGTCGATCGGTGAGATCGTCCTGGGTGAGAGCTTCTCCCACCCCAACGTGGTGCAGAGCTACGGGTGGGGCTTCATGACACCCACACAGCTGAGCAAGAAGGTAATTATAGACCTCCCTGGAGTTCCTGAAGGGAGCTGATTTTACTTGAGAGATCCACAAATTACTCACCCTTGACCTGTGCAGAGCATGTTGGAGCTTTGCATGGTGATAATAGTAGTAGCAGTAAAAATAACAGTAGAATAACAATAGCTGGGTGTCCACAGCTGTGACATAAATTGGCCACAGCTGTGGTGACTGGATATTGTAGGCACATTTTCCTGTCTAAACATCCGCATGGACGGCTATTCACCAGTGTCCACCCAATGCTTGCAGATCAAGCAGGAGTGTAGCGCGGATGGTGAAGTTGCGTCATCCTCACCCAAAGAAGGCGCCCTGGCCAGCACCCCACGTGCTCAATTTGCCATAGCAGCCCTGCACCACCGCTCCCCACCTGCACCCCAGGCCCACCTTGGAGTTGGGGTTTCAACACAGAGGCAGTGTGCGACCGTTACCAAGCACGGCAGCCATGAAAAGGTATCAGAATCCTCCTTGCCAGGCCCTAGCCAGGGTGCCCTGGTACACCGCCGCAGCCCCAGCGATGGGGATCCCACCCACACCGACAACACCTCAGCCTCCCCCATGCTGACAGAGTCACTGCGCCATGCACCCTCAAGGACATTAGGCGCCACATCGCGTTGCCAACGCCAGGACCAGGCAGCAAGCACTGCAGCGGGGCCAGATCAGGGGGATGGAGTTGGGCATCAGGAGAGTATTGATACGCGGCAGCAGCTGGGCAGGGCAAATTCAACATTCATGGCAACCAGCACAGCAGCCAATCTCCCTGCGCAATCCAAGGATGTGGCAGGGGAAACTGCTGCAGGAGTGGGTGAGCAGGCATGCAGCCAGGCCTCCAATGAAGCAGCAGCAGCATTCGCCAGCGCCAGCCCTGGAGGCGCCAATGATCCTGTCAGGCCTACAGTGCCAGGGTACGCGCTCCCCCACCTGGCGCCAATCCATGTGCGCCGCACCTCGAGCGGTGGGGCGAGCTCTGGCACACACCGACCCAGCAGCACTCGGTGGGTGCAGCGGCGCTTGTTCCACAGTGACCCTCAGGAGGGTTTCTCCACTGCACTCCACCCCCCAGAGAGGGCTGGCAGCAATGCGCAAGGGCTTGGGAGCGCTTGTGCAGGGGCGGAGGGCCGGTTACAGTCTCCAGGTAGCGCCGGTGGCCCACACCCTCACAAAGGTGTCTCCACCACACCCCACCCATCTGAGCAGGCTAGCGTAAATGCACAAGGGCTGGAGAGCGCTGGTGCAGCCGTCGAGGGCCCTTCTGATGGTCTAGACAGTGCCTCCACCACACCAGATAAGCAGCTGAGCCAGCCAGGCAGCCTGACCAACCAAAGTGAAGGGCGCATGGCATCGTTCAATTCAGAGGATGGATTCGGGTCGCCGGTAGCAAAAGATCGTGAGTGCACCCATGCATGTGCATCATGTGGAAACGTGCTTTGTGACAGATGCATGCTGTGCACACTGCATTTTGCATCACTGTGCTGATGCATTGCGCGTCGGCGTCATGTGGCGCCATGCAATGCACACGCGCAATGACAACGACTGGTGTTTCATGCTCTATATGCGTTTGTGGTGCGGTGGCAGACGCTCACTTGCGGATGGATCATTCTCGCCTGCATCACGTAGCAATGTGGCGCAGGCGTGTGTGCAGAGTCGTTTGGCACACTTGCCGGTGGTGCTGCCATGGTTGCTGTGATGGAGTACTGTGACTTGGGCTCGCTGCTGCGCGCCATCAGCAGGAGGGTGTTCCTACCGCATGGCAAGTGGACATCGGCAACCACGTATGTGAGTACCATAAACCCTAAGCCCTAAACCAGCTATGTGAGCCACATACCCTGCACGGGGCGGTGTGGTGTTGGTGCATCTGAATTTACCTTGAAAACATCTGTGGTTTCCATTTCAATTATCCAAATTCAACCCATCATACTCCAAATGTAACTGCTGATTGCTGATCTGGCTCTTTTGCCGGAATGCTTGTAATATGTATGTGTATATCCAAATGTGGATCCTGGTTATCGTCATCACCACCACTCACCGGCGCGTGTACCCCTGCAGTGTGCCCTTCTGCGCACCGCCGGCGAGGTAGCCAAGGCCATGGAACATATCCATGGTGCGGGTGTGGTGCATGGCGACCTCAAGCCAGGCAACGTGCTGCTCAAGACGCAGCGCATCGACCGCAGGGGTTACATCGCCAAGGTGGGGGGAGGGAAGGGGGGTGGGATCGAGCAGGGGTACCTCAACAAGTTGCCTGGATGCAGGGGTGGGTGGTGGGGAGAGGTGAGCGTGCATAGCGGGTGGTTTGGTGGAACATGGGGTTTTTGGCAAGGCTGGGCATGGGATATGTACTACAGTTGCAGGATTTTATGTTTGCATAGCTGTAATGTGGCCACAGCCTATGCCATGCAGAACTGCCAGGCACGAGGAACAACAATCTTAACCAGAATATGGGTGGAGCTGCAGAGGAAGTCAATGATGATGTGGTGTGCGTGGTCCCGCTGATGTCTGATCTTTCCTTCAATATTTCGTTTTCAATTTGTAGGTTTCAGACTTTGGCCTGAGCTGTGTGGTGGGAGGCAGCACCAGCCACGGGGCGGGGGCCATGGGCACCTGCGCATACACCGCACCCGAGACCTTCATGACCTCCAGTGTGCAGGTGAGGGGTTCGTGGACCACCATATGGCGCATCGCAACATTACCTGCATGTAGCATCAAGCGGGTTTGCCAATTTAAAACGTAGTTACGTGAACAGGGGTGAAATGAACAGGCATGCGTATACCAGGTGCGGCACCTAAAACTCTTCTCAGTGCAGCTCAGATGGTGACTCTTTGGCTTAACAACAATCGTACCCACTTGTCCAGGAGTCACACAATCAGTAGGGATGACCGCCAGCAACAAGTCACACATGCTTGCATGCCTTTCCCGCACGCTGGGTGACACCCTGAACCCTGCACCCCGCAGAAGGCGTCTGACGTATACGCCTTTGGCATCCTGCTGTGGGAGATGTACAACTGCCGCCAGGCATACGAGGGGCTGATGGAGGGCCAGATCTGCCTGGGCGTGTGCGACGGTACCCTGCGACCTCAGTTTGACTCCTCCTGCCCACCCGCCTACTGCCACCTGGCTGCGGCCTGCTGGCACCAAGACCCGGGGGAAAGGTGGGAGGGGTACTGAAGGGCGTAGGCGGTTTCATGGAGGAGGATGGGTGGGTGAATTGTGACAAAAGAATGTATCCCATCGCCGTTCTTAATACATAGGAGGAATGGGCTCTGCTTCTCTAAGCGAATGCGCCTTTTTAAAGGTATGCAACCCATGTATTAAAAGTCCTTGTTTATTTTTTCCTAATAATGATTTGGATTATTTTGAATTTTTGCTCCTCTGAATTTGTTTGCTTCCCCTCGCAGGCCCACATTTGCCCAGGCGCTGCAGCGGCTGGTGTGCATTGAGGATGCCTTCAGGGAGGAGGTGTACCGCACCCAGGCACAGGCGCTGCCATTCACACCAAAGCCAACGCGTGCGCACCTGGCGGGGGCAGACAGGTGTGTGTGCCAGGTGGCAGCGTGAGGCCCTCCCCGGGGATGGGGTTTGAGGGATTGTACAGCTGCCTGTGAGGGGGTGCATCGCCATGCCATGGGCGTAATCATAGTCATTACTTACTTACTCATTAGTGACTAGCACTTTGATGCGTCAATGGCATTTGATATGGTACAGTCCTCCTGGCGCGATGGTGTGACTCCCCACTAGTATCCTACATGTACTACAGCATGTGATACCCATACCCCAAGATGTCTAGCAATTTTGTGTATTATGCGGAGGTGCCAAAATTTGGGTCTTTTAGGCCATTGTCGAATTGAGTTGGATTGAACATTGTCATGCTGCTAAAGGCCATCCTTACCCGCCGCCCACAATTGCTTAAGCCGCAAAAGCCGCTACGGCATAGAGTTAGCCTAAGGGCTAGCGGCTACGGCATAGAGTTAGCCTAAGGGCTAAGAAGGACCCCAGAAGTGGACGTCAGTGACGGCACGCCCCTCCTCGCTGGCTTTGCGCAGCAGGTCCTGTATGTTAAGGATAATTTTTGCTTGGCAGCTAAGCAAGTCGCTAGATTGGATTACAGCAATGCCCAAGTACTTGCTCTAAATCACACTCCAAGTGTGTTGTTCCACTCCGTGTGTCACTGACAAAATCAAGGGTCAAAACCCTTGACCCTCGGAGAAATTTTGACCACTGTGGCATGTGACATGTAATAGCTCTGATGCTTCAAAAACAACTCTTCCCTCTCTTACACATGACCACTGCTGTTGCCAACTCAATTCCTGAAGACAAGGGCTGCAAGCATGACGGTTAGCAATCAAATCCCCGGATTTAGTTGAACTTCCCCTCTATCAAATGGAAATGCATGTGCCCTACACGTACCCTAGCTTGTCGAAGGTGGAAAGCTACACTATTCAAGGCTACACGTGTCACCATCATGGTGATACATAAAAGTGCACAGGCAAAAACACGAAGTGCATTCCTCAGTTGCAGCACCTAGCAATCATAGCAGTGAGCCATAAGTCAACAACATCATTCCTCGCCAAAACCTATTTACGGTCATCATCACAAACCCTGTCAACCACGACAAGCTAAACTTTCCAGTGGAACAATTGACTGAGCCTCATGCATGCCATGGGTATTGGGTATTATAGCAGCGTGGCACCCATTGGGTATTGGAGCAGTGTGGCACCTCCTACCCCTACCTCACCCCTCCGTGCTCAAATTGGATAATGCCACCCCACAGCACCAACCATAAAACAATGCCGTTCAGTTCTGGCAAGAAAATCCAACCCACAGTTGCAGAAACCCTGCTGTGCAGCCCCAAAGAACCCAGGCCTAATTCCCTGCACATTGTTGATTTATTGCATGCAGAAATTTACCTGCAGTTGACCGAGCCTCCCACACCCAACTAAGTGGCCAACCCCGCCCCAATCACGCTGCGCCATCCATAGAACATGAATCCCAGTGATTATTATCCCCACCAGCAAACCCACAGTAAACCTCCATCTGCCTGATCTACTTGATACCTAATCCAGGGCCATCCATCCACGATCAGGTGACACATGCGTCTTGGTCCACACCTATCGCTAGCCTCCGTAGCATCTGCTGCTAACGGCAATCCAGTGTGTTGTCCATACACTGCACGAGCGCCGACATAGCGCAACTACGTCGCCCCATGCACACCCCATCCCCGCCCAATCACTCTAGCGCCATCCCAAGGGAATGAACATCAAACCCTAGCAGGGCACCAGCCGTGCACATGGCACCAGCCAGCCCAGCGCCACTAATCAGCTGCCTTATGTGAGTGCAGCTGATCTAGGTGAGCTGCGCATCGCTCGGTAGCGACGCAGAGCGTGACCTGGGTGGCGGGGCCGGGGTGTGCACGCTGCGCCCGTTGACCGCCATGCGCTGCATGAACTTCATCCACACGCCCTGGCTGGGGGGCGACAGCATCTCCTGCAGATATACACACCACACTTGAGATCGGTGCACATGCCCTGGCATTCAGAATTCAGGCGGCAATTTTGCTGCTCCAGCACAACCTTAATCGCTGCCAACACTTTTGCTTTCTTCATCTTGTTTCCAATCCCGGAGTAAATCCACCACAATGATATGGCACCGGGCTGAGCTAAATGGAACTGCTCGTCATTGGCATTGGGATCAAAGCATGGGCGCTTGCAGGGTATCCCGCACCTGCGTGAGGCGCAGGAAGGTGAACGCCCGCATGGGCGGCACCATGCCGCGCAGCGGCCGCTCATACAGCGGCGCCATACTGCTGTCCTCAGTGGCCGGCGGGGGACCCCGCAGCGGGACCTGCGGGGCGCCCTGCGAGGGTCCCTGCGGGGTGGCTTGCGAGGGTGCCTGCGGGGGCCCTTGCGGGGTTCCCTGGGGCCCCCCGGCGCTTGGAGGGCGGGCAGGGGAGAGGTGCAGCAGGGAGCATGATGCCGCCTCGTTGATGTCGTTGTTGTAGTTGAGCTCATCCTGCAGGGGGGGCGCCCACACCTGCGCACACATGAGGGGGCGGGTTGGGGCAGGCAAGGGAGGGAATGCTGCCAATGCAAAAGCAGGCAAGGGATGCCGTTCACAAGCTGTCGGGCAAATCCAAACAGGGCAATTTAATCTAAAACAAAATAAAATGAAACCAACGTATATAAGAAGAGATATGGCAAGTCAAGGTCCATGTAACAGGATGCAGGTGAGATTAGAGCGCATCAGCGCACGGGAGCCGCGACACAGATTCGGCCTTTAAGGCCTTCATGCATTTGCCTATTTTGCATCCTGTTCTCCTGCACCGCTACGTTGCCCGCTGCAGCAGCAGGGCAGGGCATGCAGCAGGGTCAGGGTTTAGGGTTTAGGGTGTGCGCGACCCACCTGCGTGTTGAGCACGATCCTGTCCAGCGCCACCACATCCACACCGCCTGCGGTGAACAGCGGCAGCGCGTTCTCGCCCCCGAGGGCCACTCCCAGCTCGGCGGCGCCCTCCCGCAACTGCACCATAACCATGGAGCACGTCAGCATTAGGCATGGGGGCAAGCCACTCCGCTGCCAGCGCTGCCACCAGTCCTGCGCACAACCACTGCCAATGGTAGGCGCCTCTCATGCCAACAACGAATCTGCAGGCAACACCACCGCAGGCTATTGTACGTAAACCCCGTGCGATTTACGCAACCTGGGTGCGCTCCATTGGTTGGTACGAGAAGCGACCACGGCCCCCCTTTCCCCCCCAATACCTGTCTCAACAGTCCCTCCGGCCCGCACAGCGCTTCTGTAGGGTGCTGCGCGTCGCACATCTCCACGCACGTGAGCGTGAGAGCCATACCATGCTGGGCGCACATGCGCAGGATGCGCTTGTAGCCGTGCCGCTGCTCGGTGTTGTGGTACCCTGGATGCAAACACGCACAAATGCTCTGAGCGTTCTGCCAGCTTGTGGTAATACCTCATATATGCATCCTCCAAGACAGAGCTGGGGGCCCAATCCTTTGCCAAAATGAATGCTAATCTACCACTGAACTTCTGGAACACATGTCATTGAATAGTGTCGTTCAGTACCACATGCGCCATCAACGCACATTGCAAACAAACTAACTAAAAGACTAGTTGAAAAATACATGACCAATTCACCCGCCATGCTGCGCTGGCCCCCACCTGCAGTGAGCTCCGCCGCGTGGCTGCGCGTGCGGTACCACCAGTGCACCCCCGCCACCTTGAGAGTCAGCTCGACCGCCCGCCCCCGGGGCGCATCGCTGGCGCGCTGCCGCTGCAGGTCAACCAGCGAGGAGCGCGCGGGGGTGAGCGAGCCGCGCTTCTCGCTTGTGGGCCCCAGGACCACCTCCGGGGGTATGGTGGGGGTGGAGGCGTCGGGGGCGGGGGGGTTGGGCGCCCCGCGAGGGCTGTCCTCGATGCTGGCGAGGGAGGCGGTGCTGCCAGACCCCACCTGTGGGGAGGTGGGTGGATGAGTGGGTGCTGGGTGGTGCAGATGCAGGTGAAGTATGTGTGTGGTTCTGATCCTGGTGCCATTGCCACAAGCATGCGTATCCCATGGCAATCGCCAAACCACACATGGCATACTCATTTGGCATTCCGCCACGCGCTGAGAAATTGTAATTGTGCCACAAGGTACCGATGGATGCGTCCAATATAAACTTATCACCAACATGGCATGGCTTCTAAAAAACAACACCAAAACCCAGCAACCCACCTGCTGCGCCTGCCAGCTTGCAGCGCTGCTGCTTGGCATGCTGCCGTTGGCATCATAGCCCCCCTCCCCCTCCCTGCTCACCGCCAACCTGTCAAGCATCTCCACGGATTGGCCCATGGGTAGACCGCTTGCTGTGTTGGCTGTGCCCGGCAGGGGGGGCGTGGCGGCACCTGGGAGCAGGGGCAACGGGCAGGGTGGGCGGCAGTACAGCACATAAGGACAAGGATATGGCGTTTGCAGGATGCCACAAAAATATGGCATGGTGTTGACATCCATGGTAGGGGGAAAATACCCTCCGGGTACCCTCCCCTTTGCTGACTTCATGTCCAGCGAGCTGAGTCATAATTGTTAAAATTCTAGAAGCGGCTCGCTGACGATGGACTCAGCAAAAAGGAGGATATAAGGAAGGAACTTATCACTACCATGGGGGTCAACAACATATTTGATTCAAAATTGTAATTTTCGCCAATTTTTTTCATTGGCCCCACCTGCAGGCCCCGGCGCGCGCTCGCACTCCACCGCATCCACCGTCATGTCGGACACCGTTGACACGCGCGACATGGTGGACATGCTGCGATCCCCGGGATGCTGGTGCTGCCACAGCGGCGGGGGGGCCAGCAGGGGCATAGGGCGAGGGTTAGGCCCAGGCCCGCCGTCGATGCTCTGCCGCCGCCGCTCCGCCTCGGCCGCGGCCTCTGCAGGGGTTTAAAGGTTGAGATTGGTGGGTATAGAGTTTCTAATTACAAATCTCGAATTTTAGGTTTGAATAATTCCTAGCAAGAGATGCCTTTGGTGAATATAGGGTTTCCAGTTTCATGCACATTGGGTTTGAACAACCCCTGGTCGCCAAATCCAAGGACATTTCTCTCCAGTCCAGCTGCTCCCTTTGCATATTGGTGGGGTCCAGCAAACAGATTGCAGGCATCACTATACGATCTAGGGTTTAGGTTCAACCAATGCTCTACCCTGCGCACCTGCCATGCTGGCTACCGGTGCAGAGTTGACCCTGGGCACGCCCCGCTGATTGGCCTGGGGGGACTGCGGGAAGAACCCACTGCCTGTGCGCGTGCCCGCACGCTTCTTGGCCCTGAATATCGACACCGCGGCCTTGATGAGCCGCTCGCCGTGCTCCTCCAGCCCGTTGGCGTACCTGCGGGGCACCCACAAATATCACGCCATGCAATGGGTGCACAAACCAGTACCGCCATGCATATTGCAGCCTATGCCCAGGTGTAGCTCTGCCGCATCACCTTGGGAGGGAGGTGGATGACACCCCATGCATGTGAGGCCACGAATCTCACCCACCTCCTCATGGTGAGGGAGGGATATGCACTCCAGTAGATGCAAGCTATGCCATGTGGCGCACAGGAAACGCCACTTTCTTTGCAACCTCCACTCTGCAAGCGTACCAGTCCAGGAAGAACTGTCCATAGGGCGTGTCCCATGACCCGCCCCACCCGCAGAAGAAGCGCGTCTCCTCGGGGGTGCTGTTGTAGTCGCCAGCATCATGTGGGCCAGCGTAGCCCCATTCGGGGTGCCCCGCCTCGCTCGCGGCGCGTGCCAGGGAGGCCAGAGCCCGCCGGTCGTAGCACTGGAACTCACCCACCTGCACAGCGCCACAGCATGCGCATTGAATATGTGCACAGGTGGTCGATTGCAGCTGGTATGTGGCTAGGTGGGCAGGTGGCCAGGTGCGTCTAGTAAGGAATACGGCCTGGTCGGCAACCGCCCTTGCACCACCCTCTTAGCAGGCACACCCACCCGCCCAAAGCTTGCTATGAACCTGCGCCACTGTTTTGCACTGGCAATGCAGCACTGCCGGCATGGATCTTCGCCCATTGGCTGTGCGGCATGCGCATGCAGGACGCGGTGTTTAATGATGAGGGATACGCGGCATGTAGGGTCGGCGCGCACCCCAGGGAACCTCCAGCCATTGGCCTCCACATAGGACGGGTAGCGCAGCTCCCCACAGGGCCCCGTGCCCACCACAATCTCCTCCACCAGCTCCCCGATCTCCTCAATGAACTCATTCCTGAAGGCGCGCATGAAGTCAGTGTAGCACTCGATGGCGCTGCGACCCTTGAGCGCACCCGGCGCGGCGTCTGCGAAGAAGGAAATATACTCTTTGTTGCGGTTGCCGCTGCTCTTGTCGCGCGGCCGGTCGGTGAAGAACAGGTCGGGGTCGTGGCGGCCGCACTGCGGGAGCGGGACACAAGGGTTTTCAGGGTTAGCTAAACCCTACACCCTCAAGGGTCTCTAGGTCTTTGTGGTTGGGATGCTAGTGGGGCGGATACATATGGGGAAGCTGCAAGTGCAGGAGCGTGACGTGTAACTGGGATGCAATTGGATCTGAGGCTTGCTGAGGCGCCATGCGATTGATTCGCTCAGGAGCAGTGCACTTGACAAGTGCCTCAAGCACGCATGCTTGCAGCCCCACGCAACGAGGCGAGATCGACATCATACAACGTGCTTGTCCAGCAATGCCTGGGAAATTGAATGATGGCCAAAGTGGTTGTGCATCCGGCAACAGCACAGGGCGCACCTCTAGGACCCATCCTGGCAGCGGCACTTGCGCATGGTCGCCCACGTTGCCGCCGCACGCATGGAAGCTCAGCACCACCTGCAGCTTGAGGCCCAAGGACTTGACCAGCGCAAAGAGCTGCTTGTAGCCAGACCACTCATACACCACTGGCTCTCGCTCCACTGCCCCCCACTGCATAGGGGGAGACACAGTCAAACAAACTAGCTGCTTCACGTTCTGTGCCATGTGCACCTGCATTAAACACACAATCGAGGAGCATGTACAGTACGGGGACTCACCCAGACGTCCACTGCCACCCCTCTGACTCCAGACGCTGCCAAGTTTTGCAGCGCTTTGCCAAACCACTTGGAGGACGCATACCGGAACACCCCATCTGCATTCACCTGCATGTGACAATGTGAGAGCCCGTCAGTAGGCCTGCTGATATGCACAGGCAGGTGCATTGCTGCATGCACCCCTCTGTAGCGCATTTTGCAACCATGGTTAAAGCACCTACTTTAGTGTGTACATGCAATGGGCGCTTCACAGTGATGAGCACTGCCATGCCACCACCACCATTACCGTGTCCAAAGGGAGCATGACAAACACAGCCACAGCTGCCTGGCTGTCGTCCAACTCTGACACATCCTGCCCTGTCAGATCCAGATCATAGGCAACAGCGCTGTCTTGCGGTGTTATGCACCCATCATCCAGGTCCTGCAAGTTTCTGTCAATGGTCTTGGACGCCTTGAGCGAGCGCGTTGACGCAGAAGGTCTTAGAGTGGTTGTTGTGGACTGTATGTCTGCCTGTCTGTTCACGGCTGTGCGCGGGTATGCTGTTGCTACTACAGTGGCACCTCTCATAGAGCTCATAGGTTTGTTGTGGGTGCGATGGGCGAGGGCTGTTTGGCTGGAAGTCGCTGCTTTCCCAGTCGGCGAGGTATCACTAACTGCTTCACTGGCTGGACGTGGCTGCTTGCTTCTTGAAGTGGCGGGGGTACGGCGGGCAAGTGCAGAGTGGCTCAAGACTGCTTCACGGGTCAGCGAAAGATGGTAAGACCGCCACATCGAGGAAGACCATGCGCCAAGTCGACACCATGCAGCGCCCCCGGCCCGCTGGTCGCCACAACACAGCAGAACGGTGCTTTAACAACTCATGACGACGTGCTGAACCCACGAGAGTTGTGGGGAAAAGAGCAACCCACAAGTTGTGCAAACCCAACAACACTGCGAAGCTAACCCAAAACGAGCAACTGTGGCACGCCCCAAAACCTAGGCGTTCAAAGCGTTCATAAGACTATCAGCCTTGAATAGTGCCCTGAATGTACCCAGCGCGTAGCCGGCTCTGGTGCTTTGAAGCCGTGAAAGAGCTGTATTCCGAAAGCATGTTTGTTGCCAAGTCACCGGGTCACGTGCAAGCCACTCAACGTGCCCCACCCACCTTTGTGGCCACAGGCTGAAGCTGGGCCCAAGATTGCAGCTTTTTTTATCACTCGCATACTTTCTTGCAGACAGCTCTTACTCCAGGGTTTTATGCTGCCAGTGATTAATCACGACCGAAAGTAGCTGGTGCAGGGTGTGCATCACTGTCCTAATGCCATGCCATGTGGAGCTAGCTAGTGGATTGGCTGTGTTCAATGTGACTTTGGACACATAGTTGTCTTTTGTCAACTGCAACTTACTAGTGTGAGTAGTCAGTTCAACTTCCTAGACAGTGCTTTCAGCAACCTTCAGCATGGTGGGCTGCATGGTGGGCATAAAAACTGGGTACTTTTAAACTCTTTGGGCAGCACCATCAGATGGATGGCCTGGGTAGGCAAGGTTTGCTAGTATGTTTGGACAGTTATCTGGGTACTAAGATACAGCAACATTGCGTATTGGCGCAGCAGACTGCCCTCACTTGCCCTACCTCTGATGCAACGTCCCCATGCCCAATAAACCCCGAGAACTGCGCCCTGATGGTGCAGGAAGCTGAGCTGGTTGACAAGTGTTTGGATTTTTATTAAATTTTCATGTTCGTAACACTGCATTGGGCAGGGTATTGCATGTTCTGGGCACTGCTTGCCTGCTTGGGGACACCCTAAACCCCATTAGCAGGACCCAATACCTCCGGCTCACCACTCACCACTGCAGTCTTCCAGTGCAAAGGAGGAATATGCTATCTGCTGGAAATTATGCGCACTTGTGGGACTGGCAGCACAACATGGTTACAGTGCACCACCCCACCATGCAGTGTTGGGGAAACGGGTGACGGCCAACAACCTTTTCAGTACAATAATTGCCACCTATCTGTGTGTGCACCTTGGAGGCTGCCTTGGACCCAGAGTGTATCTTAAGAGTTACGATCCTTTCAAGCTTACTTTGCAGTAATGTGCACATACGCAACTGGAAACAAAAAGCAAAATGCTTGATCTGGATTGCAAAAAGCAAAATGTGGAGACAAAGGGAATCGAACCCTTGACCTCTCGCATGCGAAGCGAGCGCTCTACCAACTGAGCTATATCCCCTCGCAAGAGTGATGACAATGTGATATAATGGCACATAATAACTAATGCAAAACACACCGCTCCTCCTGGTTGCCTAGCCGCAATGCATACATATGCTTTCGGGTGGGCAAAAAGTTTGGTTGCCCCACACTGCCACTAGCGAGGACGCCAACAAACAATGGAGCAGCAGGCTGTTGGCGACCATAATCAATGAGTGAATAGCTCACGACATGCCCATTGTAGCTAGGCAAGGATCAGTAGCCAAATCCTCTCTCACGTTGTTGACACAGGAGCACTACTTGTGACACCGTGAGAAGACACTCCACGTAGTACAGCTTTTTTCCACATATATTCCAGTTGCTGCTTCAAAGTCATATCAGTTGGGCGAAATTTAGTTCCATCCATTTCAAGGGGTTCGCGGCCAGAGGGGCCAATTCCCCAACACAGCCATGGCCGGCAAGAGAGCGCAAACTCCCCTAGTCTGCCACGGCCACACTCGACCTATAGTGGAACTCTCTTACAGGTAGGCTGCCCAGGTTTGTTGGCATGCATATCCATGCATGCGCATGCTGCATCAAGCCCTCACCCACCCACCTGGTGCTGCCTACAGCCCCGTGACGCCAGATGGATACTTCCTCACCAGTGCAAGTAAAGATGGGCAGCCAATGCTCCGCAACGGCGCCACCGGTGACTGGGTGGGCACCTTCCAGGGACATAAGGTGACACGGGGTGTCAGCCCAGCACTTGCACTTGTTGTGCATTCCCTGGATAGCCATACAACTAAGGCGTTGCAGCCAAAGCCTATTGTGATTTTGTTGCCCCCTTGGATGTTGAGCATGTGCATATACCCCGCCTTAGACATGAGGACTGATGCCTTGGGATCTGGTGTGCAAACAGGGCGCGGTGTGGTCCTGTGTGCTGAATGATCCAGCACTGCTGGCAGCAACCGCAGCAGCTGATTTCAGTGCCAAAGTCTGGGATGCCGTCACTGGGGATGAAAAGCACTCTTTCGCTCACAACCACATTGTGAGAACAGTAGACTTTGCACACGACTGCCACAGGATTGTGACTGGAGGTATGGTACACCATCCACCTATGTTTCACCTTATGCACTCTACTATGAGCTCCTGGGTCAGTGCACTTTGCCACAAACTGCATGCCCACATGGCGCAATGCTTGCAGGCCACGAGAAAATTCTCAGGATTTTCGACGTGAACCAGCCCGAGTCTGACCCCATCACGTTCCCCGCTGTGCCCGCCAACATCCGATGTGCAGCGTGGTGCAAACAGGACCAGCTCATCCTGATGTCATGTTCAGACAAGCCCAACATCGAGTGAGTGACATGAAGTACAGCCAGGGCATGTATCATATACCATATCATGTCCACATCTATTCTTGCGCGACATGCAGTCCCGTGGCATCAATATTTTTATTATTACCTGCATTGCAGCCAAAGAGCAAGGCATGCATGTCATGTGGTACTCAACTGCCTGCATTTGGCTGCCGCAAGATGCGGCGCAGGTTGGCTGACAGTGTGCTTTGCCCCGCAGCATCTGGGACCCAAGGACGTTGAAGGTGGTGCAAACGCTGGCCACCAAAGGGGTTGTCACATCCATCGAGGTCTCCCATGACGATGCCCACATCACTGCCACAAACGGCACCGAGGTCCTCTTCTTCGACGGCGCGAGCCTGCAGCTGAAGAAGGCTGTGACAATGCCATTTGAGGTGGAGTCGGCGTCCTACTCTGCTGAGAAGCAGCGGTTTGCGGTCGGCGGGGCAGACTGCTGGGTGCACCAGCACGACTACAACACCGAGCTGGAGGTGGATGTCAACAAAGGTACGGTGGAAATCATGCCCATTCCTGAAGTTGATATAATGCCTGATGCTAATCCAATGCCTGATGTGCCCTTGATGCTGAGCCACATGCATGGCACCTGCATTGTTGGTGTCAGGCTTGTTGGCAGCGTGCTTGGCGGGACCAGTACAGCCAGTTGCGCATGGCGTTTCTGCATGCAGCTGGGGTGGTGGCACTGACTGTGTGCCTGGGTCTCGTGCAGGGCACCATGGGCCGGTGCACTGTGTGCGCTTTGCCCCCGGGGGTGAGACCTACGCATCAGGGTCAGAGGATGGGACCATCCGCATCTGGCAGACAGATTTCCGCGCCAAAGAGGATGCGAATGGCGTTGAGAATGGCCACTAGGGAGGCAGGCAGTCCCAGCATGGGCCATCAGCTGGCTGAAACAGCTGGCGAGTTGAGGCTCAAGAGTACTGCAGCCCCAGTTGGTTCCCAAAGTTGTGCCAGCACACCACATTGCCAAGCCAAATGGTTTCAAACTTGCAGCATTATTTTTGCTGCCAGGACAGCAAAACTCCAGTTGCACACGCTGATCATGCCAGCAGTCCACAAGCCAACTTTCATTGTCGAACTCTTTTGATATAACCTTGCAATGGCTGACAGATTTTTACCTGGCACAGTTGTGCAAAACACATGCGTCGCGCTCTCTATACACTTGGAACTGTTAGAAAGCAACGGCAAATTTCATGCTAAGAAGCGGCTCTCACAACTGGAGGAGAACTATCACCAATCATTGGGCCAGGCGGGCTGATCCTGATCCTGTAAGGAAAAGGACCACCATGTGGATAATGAAATGGTCACTGACAGGCAAATATGCGAACATCGTTGGGCCTCAAGTGACACTATCATTCGTTCACAGATTATCCAAAGAACTTGGCTGGGTGTTTGGTACAGGATCACCCGTCATTCAGCAAATCCTTTTATTGTGTGGAGTATTTGGACTGTCTCTGTGTGCGTCCTTTCTCTGTGCTGAGTGATCTTTCAAAAAACCTTGTAAAGTCAGGGTTTGGGCACAAACATAATTGACAAAGATCTCTGCCAGAGTCACTGGTTTCAGAGCGCCATGGGTGGTGTGCTGCTATGTGGGGCGCGCCTCTAGACAACGCTTTGCCCAATGCCCAATACCACAACGACTACTTACTGCTGAAGACTATCCTGCCTGTTTTATTTCGCTGCTACCACCATCAATGACTTTCGCCTGCTGAGTACGGGTATTTGAATTTTAGTCGGTGGTTGCCATTTGCATCCGCAGTTTAGACAACACCACCCAAACCGACTTGATCAATCGAAACAGCTTTGCCACAATCTTTGTGTAGTCTTGAGAGGATATAGCAACTCGGATACATCCTCCCAGTGATCGTGCGCAGCGTTTACTTGCCCGAATCTTGTACAAGGTTCAAATTGCCCTGGGCCTTGGTGATCTCAGCTGGGTTGGACGCAGTTGTCCTGCAGCAACCCTCTCGTCCCTCTACCACTATGTAGCAGTGCCACGCCTCTTCCTTCGATTCCTTTCATCCTGATCATGCAGTTCAAGGTGGCTCAAGCGTACCTGGGCTTGGGGGATCACCCCAACTCCATCTCAGCAAAAAGACTCCACTAGTGGTGCATTACAAGCTCATCTTATGATGGGGTCGCAAGAAGATGAGCCAGTGCGCCACAAGGCTGTTGGCAGGGACACCCAGCTAGCCATCTTGTCTATGGCCATGCTGGTGTTCCAGGGCACAGCACTATCCTTGACCCTGCGCTATTCCAGAACTGGCTCTGGGGACAACTTCCTGGGTTCAGTTGCAGTCATATTCACGGAGGCCTTGAAGCTGCTGGTCTGTTTTCTGGTCCAGCTGCATGAGTGCAAAAGCAGCGTGAGGGATGGGGGGTCCTTCAGCCAGGAGTTCAAAAAGCAGTTTTATGAGATGGTGCGCACCTCCACACCAATGGCCATACCAGCTGGGCTCTTTGTGATGCAGCAGATCCTGGTCATCATCGCAGCTTCTCACCTTGACGCGGTGAGTTTCCAGCTAGCCATCTTGTCCATGCCATGTGGTTGCAGCCCATTCTCAATAGGTTAGCATCAGGTGTTTTGGCAGTCAGAGTAGCAGCCACCCTGCGCCCCAGCCCAGCCTTGGGAATCTTTTCCTGCATCCTGCGCTGTCCAACCTGCAAGGCCTGTCCAATGGTCATGTGCTACCTGTTGCACCCCCCCACACACGCTCCCCCTCCCACCACCACCCCCGCACGCTCCCACACCTGCCCCACCGCCCACTCCCCACACACCAAGGGCACCTCACACACACCCACTGGTGTTTGTGCAGGTCACCTTCCAGATCTTCTCGCAGTCGTTCAAGATCATGCCGACTGCGGTCTTTGCCTGGTGGCTGCTCGGCCAGCAGCTGACAGCGCTGCAGTGGGGCTCCCTACCAGTGCTGGCGGTTGGGGTGGTGTTTGTTTCCTCCAACAGCAGCAGCACAGCCTCGATGGCCAGCCAGAACCAGCTGATCAGCGCGGACACCCTGGTGGGCATGGCTGCCAGCTCACTGTCTGGGGTGTCATCAGCCTACGCGGGCGTGTACTTTGAAAAGTACGTCAAGGGCAAGTACAGCGCCACGCTGTGGGTGCGCAACCTCCAGCTGTCGCTCTACGGGCTGTTCTTCAGCCTGGCCTACATGCTGGCCAAGGACGGGCATGCGGTGCGCCATGGGGGCATGCTGCAGGGCTTTGACTCGGTGGCGTGGCTGGTGGTGGCGCTGCAGGTGTTTGGGGGCCTGACGGTGGGCATGGTGGTCAAGTACGCAGACAACATCCTCAAGAACTTTGCCAATGCGCTGTCAGTGATCTTCACAGTCGTGGGGGTCATCCCTTTGTTTGGTCAGTACCCCTCTGGCTCCTTCTTGATAGGCGTGGTGCTGGTGCTGCTGTCTGTGTTCATGTACAGCCAGGCACTGGCAGACATCGTGCAGAGGACGTCCAACGAGTGCTATGGCAACAGCGTTGTGGCGGCATGCCTGCCAAAACCGCACGCCCACCGGCGGCCAGGCACGCAGCACTTCAACTTTCAGAACTTCTGCTATGTGGTCAGTGTGCTGGTGGCGGCTGTCGTTGTGCTTATGGTGCTGTATGTGGGCTACTTTGACTACGACCACTTTGCCACCTTGCAGCCTGTCAGCTTAAGGAGGTTCCCATACCACAATGCACCGAGGTTGAAAGGTGCTGCAAGCAACCCAACACCCTAGCTATAGCCACTTTGCTGCTTGCAAATGCATGCCAATTTTTGTGACCGTCTTCTTTTCTTACTTTTTAGGGTACTTGAGAATCAAACACTGCCAGACCTGTAGAACTTGAGTCTAGGACTAGATTAGAACTTGGCCACACTTCATATTTTCTAACAAGTTATTTTACTGCCGGCTCATCCCCAAACATTGTGATGACAGTGTCTCGTGTGGCTGCTGCTACAGTTACTGTAGTCAGAGGAACGCTGAACAATCTATTGATGGTCAAAACATGGCTGTCGCACGTATTTAATTCACTTTGGTGTAGCTCACTTTGGCAAGCCTTGGTGACTCACAATGTGTTGTCAATGACAAGTTGGCCCCATGCTGCATGCGCCATCACTTTGGACATGATGGGATGATCGTGACACCACCTCACTGGCGCAGGGTTCTGACAACAATGCATGCTTGCCATATCATATGCATATTATGGCCAAAAGCATTGCTGCAAGCACCGTTACTGCTTTAAATTTGCATTTTACTATTTGTGGCTTTGAAAGCCAAGTTCCCACTGTTGTTCCACATCAGACTCATGGAAGTCCTTGTGAATTTGGTGATGCAGCAGCAGCAACCCATCTAAAAAAAAAATTAAAAGGAAAAATCATTTCCCCCCCAAATACATCAATGAATTCACTGCCCCTCAGCCCCACATCCCTGCTTCACAAGTGGGTGCAAGTCAATCAGAAACAGCTGCCCTCCGCTGCTGGCGGCGCACACCAACAGCCCATTGGCAGATGCTCCCAGGCTGGCAATGCTGTCACTGGATACCCGCCAGCTGGCAGCCACATGGGATCCCTGCAGGCAGCCACATGGTAACCAGGTTGGTGATGAGACATTTCAAAAGCATACTCATGATTGCGCCTGGCGACGAGGGAGTTGATCACAACATTAACCCTTTCGCGCCAAATGTGCAGTTAAGTTGGTCGCAAACTTCCTGTCGCAAACTTTTCATCATGCATGGCAATCATATGGCATTATTCAATGCGCAGTTTGCAAGCCTTTCATTTTAATTCAACTTACAAAAGGGTTGCTGCCCACTGCGCCACTCACCTTCTCCACGCCCCACGCCATGATGCTGCCTGATGTCGTGCCCACTACCGCAAACGCGCCACACACCGCAATGCAGCTCACGCCCTGCAAACACAATGGCAGATCTGGTCAAATCACATGGAATCACCCCCATTCAATTGCCGGCACCATTGCCTTTCCAGGTTTCTACTGGAATCCACATATTGGACCCGATGCCGCCCTTTCTGTGCCCTTAATGTCATGCGCAGTCCCAGACAAATCAACATCTAATACCGTATTGGCGCACATCCACAGCTCAAGCAGGGGTAAACATACATACTAACTGATTAATATAGTTCAAGCACACCACGCCACATGTGGAGCCAGCAGCCTACCTGGATGGGGTACCGGTGGCCCACCAGTGCCGAGGAGGGCGTCAGCACCACGGGCGCCACCTCCCACCCATCTCCCTTATCTCCCCCCCCTTGCGCCTGGACCAGCGACAGCATGAGCACTGGCTCTGCTTTCCCCCCCGCCCCTGCCGCCATCCTGCCCCCCCCTTGGACCACGCTCCAGGGGAGGAGCTGTGCGCATGAGAAGGCGTAGGAGGCGTCCTGTCGGGCCATGAGCAGCTGCTTTGTGTCCACGTTCCACACTGCCAGCGCCCCGGTGGACCCACACCCAGCCACAATGCCCTGCACCCACAACCACATAAGAATGAGGAACAGTGAACAAAATAAAATATGCGAGGCCATTCATTGCATTTTTTTTGGAGATCAACAAAATTTAAAGCTATGATAATTAATTTGATTAAGCCAAGCCACACATTATATACGTCACATTATATACGTCACATATACACCCAAGCGGCCTGGCGTGTGCCATATGCACTGTAGTGGCCAATCAAGGCAACGCCTGCAGGGGCATCATGTCCTTGCCGCACCTTGTTGCCAGGGAGGCACGATAGTTGCACGATGTCTGTGAAGTTCACCCGGTGGAATTGCGCCTGTGGGAGCTCCACGCTGTCGCGCACCCCTTGCATGTCCTCGCGCATGCGCCACAGGCAAACCCTGCCGCCCTCCCCTGCACAGGCATACGACACCCCTTGCAACCCAACCCTGGCTCGAGGCTGTGTGTGCCTGTCCATGCCCTAAATCAGGGCTCGCATGCCATGCTGGGTGCCATGCACACAATGCATTATTCCATCCATTCGCACACGCAAGCCATGCCAGTGGTGCGGCCTGCTTATGTGCATGTGCAATGCATGCCCAATGGTGCACCCTGCACGCTGCACATGCCGTGATGCAAGCTGAGCACAGTCCACCACAACCATGACATCCTCATAGCTGTTAAATGATAATAATACACTATAATAATAATAGTAAAAGTCTTCTTGATTGGGTATTCATCATGCACAGGGGTGTGCAGTCCACCGCACCCACCTGCCCCCATCAGCACCCCCCCCTGCAGCCACATAATGCACATGACGGGGGTGGCCGCGGGCAGCGCCAGCGGGGCAGCACTCCCCTGAACCCCCACCAGGTGCACACAGGCGGAGCCGCTGGCGCCATGCGGCCCACCCGCCAGGCCAAACAGCCCCAGTGCGGCCAGGAGGGGAGCGTAGCTGTGGGAGAATGGAGGGGAGTGTTACTGCGGTGTACTCATGATCTGATGCAGCAGTAAAGAAGGCAAGGATTGAGATAGAAATACACTACTAATATTTCCCCCGTTGGACCCGTTGGGTGTGATCTTGATGAGTGCACGCTGCACATGACAACGCCCCACCCCACCCACACAATCTAAGTACAGCTCAAGCAATGTGACAATCATCCAAGGGGTCGCATGCCCGTTCGGCCTTTCCCCCATGCGCAACCAGTCCATCCCCAAGCGGATCCAGCCCATCCCCACCTGCCAGCTGTCACCGCTACGCACTGCCCCGGGTGCAGGCGCACGTCCTGGAACACATTGGGCAGGCGCTGGCACCGCCACTGGCCAACCACTCGCGGTGAGTCGCCATGTGGCGTGGTGCCATGTGGCATGGTGCCAGGGGGCGGCCCGCAGTCGAGCAGCAGCAGCGCGGGTGGCCCCTCCCCAGGGCTGTGGGTGCACACGCTGATGAACCTGCGGGTGGGTGCGGAGGTGGGGTGGGTGGGTGGTGGGGGTATGGCGACGGAGAGGTGGGGATTAGAGACGCCAAAGGGTGTCGGCGGTGGTGGTGCTGCATTCCATGATGCTGTCATACTGGGTCGTGCTTCCCACATGGCTACCCACATGCAATCCATATTATTACCGTACGTACTGGAATGTAATGGCCACACAGCAACAATATGCGCATAACTTCCGCTGTCATTCACGAAAACAAGCTTTCTCTTTAGGGTTTAGGGTTTGATGCAGTACACGTACCTCCCACTATCATCCACAGCAGAGGCTATCACCGGATGCGGCAGCGCAATCTCAATCCCCACACGAGACTGTCCCCCTGGCACAGGAGCAGTGACCACCCCTGTGGGCGATTGTCGCATCTCCCTATCTGGAATCATCCCCGCCCCCAGCCCACAACCAATTGCAGCACCAGCTGTCGAGGTAGTGCTGCCATCGACTGCAGCTGTTGCAGCAATGACCTCCTCGAATGGAAAGGCAGCATCACCCCTGGCGGTGGCCGCACCGACCACATCATTACTGGCTGCTGCACCAATGGCCTCCCCAGGAAAACAGCCAGCAGCACCCCTGTCAGCGGCTCCTGATGCATCCAGCCGCACAAACTCAGTGATGAGGTCGACCACTGGATCCACCCCCTTGACCTGGACCACATTCGCCCCCCTTGATGGCTGCGCAGCCCTGGGCTCCCCGCTGCCAGGTGTCGCTGGGATGACCTCATCTGACCTGGCCACCGCAGGGGTGGCTATGATACAATCAGCACCCTCGGGCAGGGGAGGAGCAGCGCACTGAGCCTGCGCACCACCCACCCGTTGGGCTCCTTCGCCGGGGTTCCCTCCCCTCTCCGGCTCGCTGCTCTCGCCCCCACTGCTGGTGGGCCCCTGGCTGCTGCCACGGGGATTACTGCCATCCCAGGTGGTGGAGTCGCAACCTGGCGCATGGGAGCCGCCACTCATTGTGCCAGAATCCGGAATGATAGGGTCCTCGCCCCCGCTCCCTAGGGTTTCCCGCTGTCCAAGGATTTTGTGCCCCCCTCGAGAACCGTTCTCCTGCTGTATGGGGTTGAGCAGCGCTGCGTCAGCCAGGGCATCTGGGAGGGTGCTGGGGCGCTGCAGGCTGGCGGAGGGGGGCAGAAGGTCATCAGGGGTGTCCGCCACCATGTCCTGCCACCCCAGCCCCCCGATTACCCTACGAGGGTTTTGGGCGGGCAGCAGGGCGGGGTGGTGGGGCAGCGAGGGCGCCAGGTCGTCAGGCGTGTCTGCAACGACCTCCGAGGCGCCCGCACCCACCACCAGCCCACCACCACCCACCATCTGCTGGCCACCACCACCGCCCTGGCTAGCCCCTGCCAGCGCTGCATGTGAGGCTGCCATGGCCGCCACACCACCAGGCACACCACCTCCCCCCAGGCTGCTGCCCAGGGGTGCAAAGGGCGCACCATTTGGGCGCTGCGCATGCGCCACGTCAGCGGAGGTGCTGCCACATGCTGCCGGTACATGGCATCCCGGGGGTGCGGATGCATCGCATCCCAGGGGTGCGGCATGCACGCTGGGGGTGCTCCCAGAGGCCGAGGGGATGGTCCAGGAGCCAGATGGGCCACCACTGGTGGGGTGTGAGCGGGAGGCCAAACCCCCTGCGCCCGCATCCCGCCAGCCCTCCGCCACCGCCCCGCCAGGGGCTGCGCTCTCAGTGTGCGATGCGCCCTCCATGGCCCCTTCTCGCCCGTAGAAAGAGGAACCGGCATCCCTGGGGATCCCTGCACCTTCCTCATGCGCGTGGTCCCTCGGCTGGCGGTGCATGCCATTGGTAGGGTGTGCACCACGGCTAGGGTTTGGGATGTGGCTCCCAGTACCACTGGAGGGCCGCTCATGTTTTGGGTGGGTTGAGGCGGGCTGCGGCCTATTCACCAGGCTTGCCAGAGCAGAAGCCCTGTGCGGTGCTGTGCGGGTGACCTTGTTCCATTCCCCTGTGCAAGAAGGGAGTGGAGGTAAAGGGGGTTGAAAGAAGATGGTGGCCAATCTATGCCATTCAATGGAGTGCGCACACGCACTGGCATCTGTGGAGTGGCATGGCAGTTGTGGTGCAGCTTTTTATGACCCTAAATCCGTGTATTTCCATTTGTACTTCTCAGCGAGGAGCGCATGCAACATGTGGTGCTGATTGGGGCGCCGGCAAATGCTGTAAAATTCTCACCTTGCACAGCATCAGCCCTGCCAGCACTTTGCCCAAGCCTGTGCTGCTGCTGCACCTGCTGGTGGTGGTGTCGGTGCTGCACCTCCCCCTGAGCTGGGTGCTGCTGCTGCTGCTGCCACTGCTGGTGCTGTACATCCCCATGTGATGGGTGCTGGTGCTGCCACTCGCCCTCATCCACTGGCAGGGCAGGCGCCTGTGGTCGGGGCGCGGCCATGAGCGCCAGCTGGCCCACCCGGGCACCTCCCGCGCCTCCTCCTGCGGCGCCGCCACCTGGCGCCCCCCCGGCCCCGCCCCCCTTGTACCGCCGCTTCAGGTGGTCTGCCAGGCTGCCATGTGGCGCGCTGCGGTTGGCGGGGCGCTGCCGGCGGGAGCCTACAGGCAGCACCAGGAAGGGACGTCAGGCAAAATACCCATGTCTCTGTAGTACTTCATATGAATATGCTCACTATAAATAACCATTTGGTCAATGCTTACAGTGCAGTGGAGATGCAGCAGCTGAAAAGGTACATTTGCAACAGGTCTGGGAAAAGAACGTGCCACACTGCAGGACGCACAGCACTGGTCAGGGGTTGTCCTACTGTAAGGCAATGCCAACTTGGCATGTGCACTACTTGGAGATTTCCGCACCTGCAGTTGGCCCCTGGCTAGCATACAGCCCATCCGTGTCAATCTCGCTGCTGGCGCGCTGGGAAGCCTTGGCACCAAACCCAGCCTCCAGCCCAGGTGCGGGGAGCTTATGCGCAAGGGGTGTGTGGTAGGTGGCTTCCTCCCCAGCTGGGGTGTGGCCCCCGGCAGCCCGCTGGGCTGCCGGGGGAGGCCCAGCCTCTCTGTCACGGAAGCTATGGCTAGCACCTGCTTCCTGATGTGAAAAGTTTGGTGGCTGGGAGGTTGTATTGGCCGGCTGCCCAGCATCTGGAGTTGCATCTTGTTGTCTAGTCCCATGGCCTTCGCTCACTGGAGCCAACCCTGCGGGGTCCTGTGGTGGCTGGTGGGTGGGTTCAGCCTCCGGGTGATGCTGTGATGGGCAGGGGTTGACGGCTTGCTGGCCTTGGCTGAGGTGAGGTGGTGCACTGCCTTCCCCGAGGGGGGTAGCAGCGCCTGGGGCGTCCTGTCCACCACATGTGGCCACAACCTGCTGTGTGGGCAACGCTGCCAGTGGCTGGCGCTCAACAGCAGCTGGTGGTGCCGCCAGAACTGGGTCTGCTTGCTGATCAGTCACAAGCTTCAGCCGGGCGAGCCAAGCCTGCAAGTGGGTGGTGGTGCATGCCATCAGTGTTTTGTCATTTTGACCCACAGTATTAGCTAGCAACTGACACAAGGCATCCCACGCTGTGCACGTGGGACCAATCCGTACCTGTCTGATATTCTCCAGGCAGTCCCGCTTGAGCTTTCGGAGGGCAGGCGGGTCCTCTGCGTTGGGCACCAGCAGCGGCATCCATGCCTTCTGTGAGTGTGCCATCCCTCCTCGTCTTAACCCATCCTAATGGCTACAAAGGGGACAATATCGGTTGGTATCAAATACCCAGTTTCGCGAAACCACTGCTGTGGGTGTGCCTGTAGCCTGGCCAAGTGCGCCAGCAGTGCTTGCATGCAACGCAGTGCTCGCCATGCGTTCAGGCCACACAATCAAGAACACCCCCTTGTCTAATAAAGTGAATGTAAATTATCTGCGTCCATTCCTCTGCTGCACCTCGTTTTGTAGGGTAGAGGAAAGCTCCTGTTTGAAACTCTGGTTCAAACCTCACAAAAAAATGTGTTGTTTTTGAAAAAAGACTCTCAGTTTAATCGCCCTCAATTAATCGCTCATTGAAACGGGTATACCTTGCCCATGGTAGCCAGGTGACCTCTATCGTCTATATGTCGCAAACCATAGCAACCTTCCGAAACTAACTTCGTAGCAAAGTCACCTACTTCGCACCACAACATCCATTCACATGCATGCATATGCGCCAGACAATTGAAGCCAAACCTCTTATCGCTCATCGTGCAGACAATAGCGACTGTCAATAAACAAGTCACTGCATGCATGATTACCTGCTGCGTTTGACAACCGAGCCTGTGCAGAGTACCTTGTGTCACATGCATGCAGCCCTTCTGTAGCACCCCTCCATGTCTAGCGGTAAACGCTTGCCGTACGAGGTCACGTCCGATAAGCCAGCCAGGAAACAGGTTGATGCACCTGTAGTTATCGAGCCAAAGCATGAGCCGGGGACCATCAACCTGTGGTCTGGGAGGCGTATAGGCCCACGGGCCCAGGCAGATAAAAAGCAAAAGCACCGTGCCTTACAACGCTGCCAGCCGCTGCTAGACTCTGGAAAGACCAAGGGAGACGCGGGCAACACCTCCTATTTCTGTCTGTACTTTGCAAGGTGGGTGGCTAGCTACTGCGCCAGTGCTGATCCATTGCACTATGCCCCAGCGGCTGGCCTGTGCAGGGTGCACTCTGTCCTAGGGGGGTATCCTGCAATCAGCCCTACAGACAAGTGCAGAGTGTATCCTGCACCCAGCGCCTAGCTCAGGTGCCACTGGGACCTCTTGTGCACAGTGCCACATCTATTCCTCTCGTGCACAATGGCGCACCTGTAGTGTACACTTGCCATAGGCAGGGCAGTTGACAGTCCGCACATCGTCACACAACCTCAGGCTTCTAAACACTGAATCCAAACTATACAGCTCTCCCTTATCCTGCGCCACTTGCACCTCCAGGGGCTACTGCCACCGGGGCACCACCTGCTCCTACCTGCACCATGTGCCCAACCGCCGGGACGCGCTGCGCCACGAGACCGACCACCAGAATGACATTTTCGGGCGGGAGCGCAACCCCGCGTCGCGCAACGGGCGCAAGGGGGTTGGCTCCTATGAGCACACCACCACCTCGCTGTACATCCACTTTGGTGGGGCGGCTGCCCTGGGGACCATCAAGCTGCGGGAGCTGCTGCTGGCAAATTTCGAGGTGTGGGGTATGGGGTTGAATTTGCATGCGGGACCCTCATTGAGAATACCCCCTTGCCCACCTGTAAGGGGTGCCTCAGTTTCCTTGTCCCCGGGGGTGGTGGTGGTGGTGACCTTGCGCCCTGCGTCATCTGCCTATGCAATACCCAATGACAGCAATATAATGTATAAGTCGATGGCCATATGGGAGTAGCCCCAGGAATGGCTGTGACGTTGCAGCTCTGGTAAAATTTCCCATTACAATTTTCCTTTCCAGGTGTGGGGCCCCTTGCTTCACCTGCATGTGGTGACAGACAAGGCCATTGCCTTTGTGCGCTACGAGTGGCGCGCAAGCGCTGAGTTTGCAAAGGAGGCCATGCAATGGCAGGGGCTGGAGGGCAGCTCAGCAAATGAGATCCTGGACTGCCGGTGGGCCAACGATGACCCCAACCCGCGCACTGTAGTCAGGTGAGGGGGATGAATGCCGGGCAGGCATTGCGGTCATCCTGCGTCCATGTGGCGCTACCTGATGAGTGGTAGTCACACATGTCATGCCGGGCATGCATTGCAATAAATTCATGCCCCGCCTGGTGACCCTGTGCGTGGATTACCATTCCACTGTGGTGACGCTGGCGCATGCCTAGAACCCATCCTAAATTCTGACCCCCTTAGCCAGGTGCGTGATCGTGAGCAGGGGATGCACGATGCATACATGGCTGCATCGCAATGTGGTTCTTCACACCACCCATCAATATGCCCTGAACCCGCCGCAGGCAGGTGCGTGAGCGCGAGGAGGCGATGCACGACGCCTACATGCGCGCGGTGACCGAGCTGCCGCCCGACCAGAAGCGTGCGCGGCTCATGGAGCTGAAGCTGGCTGCGTGCTACAGGGAGGGGCGCACAACATGCGAGTACCCAGGTGTGTGTGCTTGGGGGCAATGCGGGTCGTGATGGTGGTGGCGGCGCTTGTCAAAATGATTGCATGCCTGTAGGTTTGAACGTATGGTGGCGCATGTGGTATGGTGACTGAGGGTCTGCATCTGAATGCACATGCATGGCGTTTTGGAGAAATGCGTCACAAACTGGGGCCACATTTACACCGGCTGCCCCTTGCTCAACCTACGACGTTGACGGTACCTCGATCCAATCCAATTTGGCAGTGCACTGACATTGCTTGGGGTGCCATGCAGACACCGATGGGCAGTATGGGGGAGCACCAGGCAGCAGCTTGCAGGCAGGGCAGTATGCAGGCCAGGCATCGTCCCTGGTAGAGGACTATGGATTCGCCGCAACGTCGGCGCTGGCTGGCCTACAGGCAGACGCATGTAGCTCTGATCCGTATGCCACTTACGTTGTAGACGACCATTATCACATGCAAAACGCGTACTATGATCCTGCACAATGGCAGCAGCATGCGGAGTGGAATGGCGGCTCGGATGGTGATGCAGCGCAACCAGGCAATGTCCCGGTACCAGACCCAGGTGCTGGTCAAGGCGATGCTGCGGGGGTTGAGGGAGAGGCTCATCCTGAACCTCCAGCGGATGCGCTCAACCTGCTGCAGCAGTATGGCAATGACGAGGGGAGTGACAGCGAGCAGTGATTTGACAGCAGTGTGCGCAGTAGGGGCCTGCGCCAGTTAATATTAATTTTATATCAGCAATACATTAATTTTAGCTCAACCGGTGATCACACCTTTGGGTACCGCAGTGATGGTAGCAGTTCATATTCATCAGCAATGCCATGCATATGTACAACAGCCCAACACTTTATCATTAATGTCTGCCGATGCAGTTGCTGGAAGCTATCATGGCATCGTGTACAAGTGGCCGGCCCCCTAACTCTGCCTTTGTGCAATCCCTTTCTTTCTTGCTGGTTTCTCAATAGATCATGCACCTGCGGCACTTGGCCAGGATCTATGGACTGGTCATCTGCCATCAATCAGATTTGTAGGTGATATTTCCCGTTATATTGGCATACCATTTCTTTCACTCAATCTAATGTGCTGACGATGTGTGGATCGTACATGTTAATGCCATGGCTTTGCAATGGCATACAGTCTGTACATAGCAGCATGGCGGGTGTAACAGTACACGTGTAACCATGTCAACCAGTTCTGCCACAAAGATTCCAGCAGCTTAGGGCCCACCAGCGCGCCGTGCATCTTAAATTAAGAAAAAAAGGCGGTGTCAATACTGTGCCCATCTGATCAACTGATACCAATCTACCAGTTACCCGAAGGGGTGATCCTAGGCCAGGAATACTGTAGCATGGTTCACTTGGAGTCCCCACATTTGAACAAAATTAAATGAAACTTGCAAAGGAAAACGATGCACTGTTGCTAGAGAAATCTAGGCCTAAATTCAACGACATTGCCACTCCTGTTAGATCATATGTGGCTGTGACAGCCGTTGTAGTATTCTACGTGTAGCTACAAGCAAGGGTCAACTGTGTACTGTCAGCTGCAGTTCTCTTGCTGCCACCTACGCCCCACTACCTCCACATCTTGTACCCAACTGCTTATCCTTGGCAGGCTGTACTGGCGGCGGTGGAGGAGTCCTGAATGTGCTTCATGATGGGGTGGAGCCCGTGGCGTCCTCATCACTCAGCTCCTGTACCGCTCCGTCATGATGTTCTGCATGCACAACACTGTCAGTATTAAATTTGCCAGCCACCGGGCCCGGTGTTTCCGTTTCCGCCCCTACCAAAGTTGCAAAGGCCAGCTCAAGACCTCAGTACCATGCCCAGCACAGGAGGTACCTTTATATGACGCGTTTGGGTTTATATGCAATATAATTCTCCTCGTGGCAAGCCAGATAAGTTTAGCTGCTGCAACATCAGCACCTGCGTTGACAATTATGACAGCCATGCACCCAGCGTCAAGACAACCAGCCGCACCTGCTTCATGAGCTCTGACTTGATCTTGTGCCCCATGTCGGGATGGCCAGCCAGATGTCCCTCAAAGCGCGCCATGAGGTCATGCAGCGGCGGCGGCTGTGTGTAGTAATCGCCCTCAAGCAGGGTATCAAACAGCGCCTCCCACAGTGGCACCGCCCAGTAGCGTCGCATGGGATTCTTTACGCGGTACCCCACACCACCTGGTAACAGTAGGCCTGATCATAACCTATTGTAGGGTTTAAAGAGCTAGGGTTTTACTGACTGGCTAAATCTGAAAACAGGACAAGACAAGCACCTAGGTGCACCTGTACTATCACTGGTTGACACTATTGATCCAATTCTGGTATTCAAGCCCTGTACTAGCAAGATTCTAAGCGCTTGTGCAATGTTCATGTTGGTCCTCACCTTGCATGCGTGTCACCTTCTCCACAGCCATGTACTCCCCAAACAGCATGCAGTGCACCACGCCCGCGATGCCATAGGCATCCACATGGTACACCCATGGCCGCCCCTCCTGCATCTCAATGCACCGGAAGCTCTCCGTCATGCTGTCACCCTGCGGCATGGCCACACAACATAAATGTCTGAATGTCAATTCACGCCAGGCACACACCACAACATGGCACAGCACACACACCATTGCCCCTGGCTGACAAGATATAGCTGACTGCCAGCCAAATGAATGTCTCAAACTCATGCAGTGCATTTTGAATGAAAATCATTTCCATAATTAGTTACCAAAATCACTCCTTCAAGATTTCAGTATGGTATCTGAACCCAGCTTCAAACCCTAAATTGTCCGGCAGCCTCACCAGGAACTGCACCCCCTCTGGCAGCAGCGCCATGTCCACTGAGCGCCCAAAGTCAATGAGCTGCAGGCCCCGCTGCGCCCACGTGCCCACCGCGCCCGGCTGCCAGTCCTCCCACCCCAGCGAGTCGTCTGTGCGGATGAGCAGGTTGTCGGGCTTGATGTCCGCGTGGATGACCAGGCAGCGGTGCAGCTCGTTGACCAGTCGCAGCAGCTCCACTGTGTAGTACATGGCCAGGCTCTCGTCCATGCGCTGCGGGACACAGGGCGCAGGATAATCGGTCAAATTGCCTCCAGTGAACAACAATGAAAATCCCATGCAGCACACCTCCACCCAGCAAGAGTGCATCAATTTTCTTTGCAGGCGATTGAGGACCTACCTTTCCAGTTGACAGGTACATGTTGATGACGTCCTGCAGGGTGCCATGGTCCCCGTGGCTCATGAGCATGAGGCTGCGCGTGGGGCTGAGGAACAGGTGGTGCGGGTGCACAAAGCCAGGCGCCATGGAGGCGTGGGTGCGGCCGTGCAGGGCCTGGCAGATGTAGAACTCCCAGGGGCAAGGGGGCGACTGCACCTTGAGGGCGTACTGGCAAGGCTGACCGGCCTCATCCAGTGCATTCACCTGCACGCATACAGTCATTGTGATCATTGTGGTTGCAAAAGCCATGCCGGTTAACATCAAGTATATAAAATCCGTAGGATAATATTCCCGCTAACAAAAATGATTTAACAAGCATTGTGTAAATATCATAATATTTTATTACTAAATATATTTTAATTGATTTATTTCTTTAGCAGCGCAAAACATTTATTGCAATCTCCGTGGCTCACCTGGTACACCGATGCGTATGCCCCCTTGCCAACGCAGCTGGCCACCAGCAGCGTCTGCCCCGCGAGGTTGATGACTTTGTTCCCCCTGCTGGCATGGCGCACCTGCTGCAGCGCCTCCGCTGCAAGGTCAGCCTCTTGCTCTGAGCACGTGCCGCACATGGGCCACTGCGTGGTGGAGGACAGGACGGGGTCAATACAAGCTCTTTAAAAACCTAATCCCTGTGATCCCTCCGATGCAATCCTGACAAATAAAAATTACTGTCAAAACAAGCTCACAAGCCAGGCAGGTTGGTGAGTCCAGATTAAACTCAATAAGGTCAGCTCACCTCCTCAATGGGTGGCTCCAGCGAGTGCAGCACTTGCGTCTGGAGCTCCAGCTCAAAGGGGTTGATGAGCATGGTCGCAGGCGGCGCACCCCCTGCATCCACCCCTGGGTCCGCCTGGTCCCTTGTGGTCATGCAGCCCATCTCCAGCTCCAGCTGGCCCACCATGGCGTCCTCATACACATGGAAGTCGTCGCCACGTGTGTCCACATCAATGGCGGCCTGGGCAGGCACAGATGGTGGGGTGAGCGCTGCATCTGTAATTAATCGTCCACCTTATTTCCCCTTTATTGATACCGGTACTAACATGCAACCATTGCAGTACCAAGCCGCATATGCAGCAGTTTACAAGGCGCTAACTGTTTCCGGCATGCAGCAATGTACATGCATGTGCCAAGGGCCTGCCGCTTACCAGGTTTGGGACAGACTGCCCATCCTCTTCCATGGCATCCACCCGCTCAATGCCCATCAGCGCAGCACGATCTTGCGCCAGGGGCTGCAGCACAGCCGCTGCCACTTCAGGGTCAGACAGCCTCCGCCCTGAGGTGGAGCCCACTGCATCGCCAGGATTCTCCTTCCCATCATGCTCGTCAACCAGATCACCAGCATCCACCTGCACCGGCAGTCATTGCTAGTCAATAATTCGAGCCAGTACTTGGGTCATTTGCATGACGGCAGCAATACCAAATGCCGAAACGCATGCACTCTAAACATGTGGACATATTTACCATGCAGTGATGAAGCACACATGGTTCGTGGGGGATCGCGCAATTTTGTGCACCACGTACCTCTGTCAGCACTGGATGCCGCGGGTGTGGCGAGAACTGTGGCTGTGGCTGCAGGAATTGCGTCTCCTCATACACCTGCAGACCTGGGCTGCTGCCGGGCTGATCTGTAAATGGCTGTGTATCCTCATGCACATGGAAGGAACCATGCGCAGCAGGTGGCGCAGCCAGCACAGACGAATCCACCAGCTGTGTGTCCTCGTAAATGCTGAAGCCACTGGTGCTGGCCACCGCAGGCTGCTGCGGCGCATCCTCAAACATGCTGAATCCTGCGCCAGTGGTGCTGGCAATTGCAGCCTGCCGCTGTGCATCACCTAGCAGCTGGGTATCCTCATACACGCAGATGTCATCAGGGAATGAACCCTGCACCGCTTCATCTACAGTTGAGGGTGGCACTGAGATGGATGGGATGAACTGTGTGTCCTCATACACAGCGAGCAGGTCTGGCGCCTGTGCAGGTGCTTGAGGCTCAACATCCAGGTTCTGCTGTGGCGCCAGAGCGGTGGAGGCCCTGCGTGAGGCCTTGCGCTGCGCCTGCTTGGCCTCGTGCGGAAGGCTGCTCTGGAACATCTCATTCAGGAATGAGAATGCCTCCTTTGTGCTGATGGTGACTGTGGGCTCATATGCTGGCGCAGCCTCCTGGTAGTAGCTGCTGCCATGGGAGTGCAGGTCCCCATTGAGGGTTGCCTTGATGGCTGCCAGGGCGTCCCTGGTAGAGATGGTCATGGTGGGCTCAAATGCAGAGTGGCGCGGCGGGGAGTCGTCTGCAAACCTGCCCTGCGGTGCATGTGCATGTGCGCCCCCCTGCTGGCCATGGCGCGCTGATGATTGTTGGAGCCCAGGCGCGTGGGCGTCCGGCATGGCTGGTGGCGCACTGACTGTGGGGCAGAACGCCATGGGCTCCTCTGCTGTCAGCTTGGAGGTGGTGTGCCAGTGCGCTGCCCGCTGCTCCTCAAAGGTGAGGTCCTCCCTGTGGGAGTAGAGCTGCTCCGAAAACCCAAACGCCTCCCCCTTCCTTGCTGCTGCAAGTACTGGCTTGGCTGGCGCGCTGGCTGCTGCACTGGGGTGCGCATCCGGGTGATCACCACCAGCCTGTGCGCGTCACACACATAATTATGGGGAATTTGTAATGGATAGTCTGTTATAAACCGATAATTGTAGCAATTCTGGTATTGGATGTATCTTGTAGTACATATATTCAAAACAAATATGAGTACAAGTACAGCATGCGGGGTCAATTCATGCAAGCAATCACCCAAAATGGAAGTGCTTAGGGTGCTGAGGTGAGGTAAGAGCGTGGTACCTTGTGCAGCCTCAGCGGGTCCCTCTGCAGGCACTCCTCCAATGGGATGCTGGTGGCCTGTGTGTCTAGCCGCTGCCTCAGGGTTGGCTGCGCAGTGCTCGCAGGTGCAGGCGCAGCTCCCTGCAGGTCTTCATCTTCAGGGATGTCCAGGGCAGGCATGCTGGCCTTGGCTTTCTTCTGCGGGAGGCGGGCATCGTTCCATGCGGACGGCTTCTGGACATTCTCCTTGCGTGACTGCTCAAAGGTGGGCAGGGAAGCCCAGCCTGAGCCTGTGCTGAGGTCTGGGAGGGCAGACATGGGACCCTGGCCAGCCTGGAACTCCTCATCCACAAATACCTCCAGCCCTGACTGGCTGTTCTCCTTGTCAGGGCCAGGCACTTTCCGCTTTGCACCCAGTGGCAGGAATGCAGCAGCCGTGCGCGAGGGCCTCCGCACTGAACCCTTCACTTTCAGCCCCCCCAGCGCTGCCCTGTTTTCACTGTCCAGGTTAGCAGGCGCCAGCACTGGGCCCTCCATCGCTTGCTTCTCTATCCGCTTGGCCTGAAGGTGTGTGCGCACGTTAACCCCCTGCTGTGCGGTACGAATGGCAGGATAGCTGGAAAAAAGCAAATCAACTTACCATCCTCTGCTGAAACTCTGCTGCCTTCTGTTTCAACTTCTCCACTGGCGTGGCACGCCTGCGACACAGCAGTCACTCAAAGTTGAGTACACTGCCCTGCACAGGGACAGCAAGACTGCAGCGGACAGGACAAGTCACCCACCTGTTGATGCCAGCTTGATACACTGCGTCAGCCCTGGCGTGGTTGCCACGCAGCTCCAGATAGGCTGCATAGGCCATGTAGTACAGCGCAAAGTCTTGGCCAATCTCATTCTCCTGTGAGGGTAACACAGTGCAGTTGCAACCATTGCCCAGCATATGCTTGTTATGCCCGTATACCTACAGACAGCTGGCTCACAACCACTTACCTTCAAGAAAGTGAAGACGTCCTTTGGCTCTGGCAAGCAGTCAGCCTGCAGAAGTATACGCGCTTAGTAACACAGCACACCCATGCACTGATACATAGGGTCCAACAACCAGAGGGAACTTACATACTGTATCCACACACGCAGATACCGCTGATCGCTTCTGTACTTATCCACAAACTGCAGTTCCCTTGTGCACTTCTCCAGCAAGGGCAGCAGCTCAGCTTGGTGGCCACCTGTCTTGAAGGTCTCTTGCGTCCATTTGATGAACCTGCGGAAGCAGTACTACAGGTTGGGACGCTTTCATCGGTAGTGGTAGGGCAACAAAGGAAGCTTTGTACCTTAGCCACAAGTCTAGGGGATCTTCGCCACGGTAGCTTTCAATCTGTTGCCAGAAGTTCCTGAATCGCAGCAGTGGAAACAGTTCAGTGCATGCTCCTATTTGCGTCATCTAGGACTTCAATAAGCAGTGTACTGACCCGCGCTCCGCTTCGATGGCTTCCATGTTTCTGTGCAACAGCGGCTTGGCAGGGGCAAGCTTGGAGGCGCTCCTGCCATGCTTTAGAGGCTGATAGTTTTCCTTGCTGAGCTCCCAGTCCATCGCGGTTGGTTGGGTGAGCACACGGAGTCAAGCCTCTCGCACCAGAAAGCACTGGCAGTCACAAGTATGGCAAAGGCAGCATGCTATTGGGCAGAAGGGCTAGGTACGAGAGGCTGCACGTTGCTCGAGTCCTGGCACTGAAAACCTGCGTTGACCGTGCTGACGCCAGCTTGAGTGCGGTTTCGGTGTTGACCGTAGACCAGAGCGAGAATATCTACGTCAATTCAGAAGGTAGGGGCATTTTCTCACAGGCGTGATGGCCTGGTCACTGCCCTCAACTGCACACATGCATTGCAACGCACATCGGCCTGTCATGAGCTTGTCAACGACCCAGGCACCGGACTATACATCAAGATGGTTGCGGAAACCAGAACGGTCGGTTTGTAGCAGGTTGCAAAGTACAACAGACTCCAACCTAGCCGCTGTGCAAGGCTTTCTGCAGCTTTCATACGAGGTCAAAGGTGCAACCTACACCTGAGCTCAGCCAAATCTTAATGTATTACCCTTCCCCTTCCCGCCATCATGCCAATTGTCGCACTGCATTGCATGGGCCCTCAGCATTTGAACAAAAAGTGACATATGAAATAGGGCTGGTCTTGAGGGCACCACCGTTGAAAACCAGACAGTGGGTGCTTCTTTAGCGTTGCCATGGTGCGACTACAACCTACCTCGAGACCAGCACCACGGGATCTGCCAAAAGCTATCTGCACAGCACCCAGAAAGCCGCCCACGTTTGCCCGGCAATGCCCACTACAGTGCACGCCTTATTATAGGTTTTGAATAGCAACCCAAACTCAATTAACTGTCTCTTACATCAAAACCCACTTGTCGCTGTGCTCTTCTGCCCCAGATCATAGTAAGTTCCCTAGCCTACTCATCGTTATGTGCACCACCCCCCATGACCAGACACCACCACCCACTGCTGTTTGTGCAAGGTGCTATGAATGCCACCGGGCCTGTTTGAGTCCAACATGACTGGGAGTTCTCCTTGCTCAACTTCCAGCCCCTCTGTAACTACCACCGAGATATCAGCTGCCACTGTGACCCTGGGTAGGCAACTTGGTTGTTGGGTGCTGTTCTGACAATAGAGCTGTACCCAGTCAGTGCACCAGTGCACACGAAGTCCCAACAGCGAAAACTTGGCTTGAAAACAGTAATTACCGCATCTCAGCACTTCTTTTGCGGTTCTGGTGGCTATATTTCCACCTGATTGTGGCTGATTGTGAACCTGCGGACCAATAGGTGGCTGGTTGGGCCCCACCTTGGGTGGACTGACCTAGCTTGTACCTCGCGCAGGTGCTCCTGCCAAAGCATTCAGGTCTGACAACTCACTGGGGTGCCTAACCAAGAAATTTGTGTCAGAAGCAGAAGCTGCCACTGGAGGCCTCCTGGACATAACCAATACCGCAATGAGAATGAAGGTTAGTTCAATCCTGGCCACCTAAGATGCTTTGAGCAAGCTGTTTCAGAGTCAGGTCTGGAAAATGTGTCCAACTCCTGTAGGTGCAAAAGCGTCGTCTGTATGACATCACCAGTGTCCTGGAAGGCGCTGGGTTGCTGGAAAAGAAATCAAAGAACTGCGTCGTGTGGACAGCTACCAAGATGTTGGAACCCTGTCTCCGAGAAATCCAAGGGGTTGAGACTCTACAGGTTGGTACAACAAGTACAGACAGCCACTGCATTTGTAAGCTGTATTTCTTGACACCAGATTGGTTGTTTGCAGGAGGTTGAAAGCACACTTGAACAGCACATTGGAGCGGTGAAAGCATGCCTGTCCAGTTTGGCAGATAACAGGAAAGCAAGTGCAAGCATGTATGTCAGGCACCAGGACATCCAAAACCTACCAGACTCCGAGACGAAGGTGACATTTGCGCTTCAAGCCCCTGCCGGGACCACAATGGTTATTCCTCAGCTCTGCCAAGGTGCTGGGCGGTACAGGTGGGGACAGGCTGATAGGCGTATTCACAGCATGCACCACGGCACCCTATGATGTGCCAACAACGGGTTACCCAGTCAGCGGTGCCGAGGCCGTCCATTGCATATGGTGATTCTGTGGCCACTTGTACGTGGACGCTATTGCGATCCAATGCACCCAATGCAACAGTGCATTTGTTTTAGATTTTACCCCGTGGCTGCGAAGCTGTGGCATCAGTACAGGCATTGTAAAATTTCACGTGGCAAATGCCGTGCATATTATCACTGCTGCAGTGAAAACAGCAATGGCATCACGTACGCTATGTTGCTTCTGTCTGCAGCGTTCACTTTCAAAGCCACAAGGGGCAGATAGAGACCAGCTTGATCAAGAATGTCCTTCAGTGAGAGCGCGTGCAACCCAAGGCAAAGGCCAGCTCACAAAGTACAGTACCAGAATATCATCGGAAAATCCTTCCTGGAAAAACGCGCAACACAAATTTTCTGAAATTGAAATGAATTGCCACATCACAACAACCTCGCAACAGTCACAGCGCTCGATTGCAACAAGTAATTGCGCGGCAAGGTGAAAACATCAGCATAGGTCTGTGCTTTCAGCTGCAACGCAACCGCAAATGTTCGAACTTACGTTTCCTGGTTTCTGCAAGTATTCAAGTGCTTCATAGCAATTTCCAGCTATCAAATCTGCCTCTCATCAACTGTTCCTTTGTTTCGACCAACACAGCAAATTCAAAACTGTCTTTTTCGTTATTTAAACTTCACGGGGGGCCGATGAGAATAAAAATCAGTAGTAGTATGCCCACAAACGCACCCGCAAGCTTGAAAAATGTGTCAGTGCTCCAGATGTCCAGCAGAAATTGTTCCTGGCTTTTGATTCTGTCCTGTGGCGTCCGAGATGTGCTTTGCGAGTACCTTGGAACTTGAGGTGGTGGTTGTGGTGGCTTCTTCTCCTCTGCCTTAGGGGCCGAGCCCTCGCTGTTTTTTCCAGACTGAGTCTTGAAGCTGTCCCAAGCCTTATCCCAGTCAACTGATGGTTTTTCATCGTCCTTGTTTGACCTGACTCTGTATGTGTGCTTGACTGGCTGTCGCTGACAGCCCCTTCCAAGACCCCTCCTCGCGCCAGTGAAAGCCACAAATGGGCGGTGAAGGGCACCGGCTGCCGATGTAGATGCCATCTGAGCTCTTTCAACTGCATACATTGTGGGCACACTTGTGTGAGGAGCAAGGAATATTTTCAGCTAAAGTACAATGCTGGGTTTTCTTGGCCACCTCATGCAATTAGCATCATATGCGGAAACCATGAGTCATGGCATGAGGGTGTGATGCACCTGTAAACTGATACCTGAACTCTCTTAATCATGCATCTATGTGCCAGATGCTCTTTTTTGTGACCAACAGGAGGATGACGCTATTGATGATTGACATGCATGCATGCAAATACATGCCTTCACCAGAAAGGACAAGGGCTGCTTCCACACCTTCTCTAGCACGTTGAAACTACTCCAATAGTCTTCAAACAGGTTTCACAAGCGTGTAGAAGCGCTTTCTTTCCCAGTACGCCCACTAGGGTTCAGCGCCTTGGGTACGTTCAAGTGGACAAGCAAGGTGGATGAGGACCAGTATTTCATGTGCGCTGTGGGACCCAACTTTGCCACTGTGCTCACGAGTGCAGAAACACAACACATTGCAACTACGTTTGAGAATAAGTGCTTCCTTTCTGGTTGTAGGGTTGCTTCCCGCCTTTCAAGTCGGGGCCACCCCCCCTCGCTTTAGAACATTAACAATGCCCCCATGACAAGTGCAGATCCAGCATCGTTGCAAGATCAGACCGCAACACTATCGACAGTGGGCTTTGCACATCGCCCAAAGGTATTCAACCTGCACGCCTAAGCAGAAGCTACACACAAGGCTTCCCAACCCCTCCTACAACTTTTAAGTGAGAGGAGACCTGTTGTTGTGGGTGGCCCATCCGCGTGCAATGCCTATGCACAGCTCTCTCGGCTTGAAGCCAGTGCTAGGAGCAAGCACTGGGTTGTCTATCGGGGCGGTGCCATTCAGGCCAGCACAGAACCTGCGTTCCGCAAAGGGCAACTTTCGTGTCCAGTTCACGAAGAGCAGCAGGTGAGCTGCTGGAACCATGGAGCACGGTTGCCCTCCATGCATAACCCACTGCTTTGCATAAAACCCATTGCAGTGATCCACCTCTCGTAAGTGATCAGGATACATCCAGGCTTAGCACGCAACCTGCGAGCAGCACCGGATATGTGACTGGCAGGGTTTGAGGAAACACCGGTTGATATATTATCGTTTCCTTAGTTTCAGCTGGGTTGCAATATGCTTTGTGACTGGGTGAGGGGTTTGGTGGGGGCTAGCAAGGATGACTTATGCTGTGAAGTTTTTGGGGCAAACTACACCCGAGCGCTTGATAACGACTCGTCTCACGGTCAATTATGGACTTTTTTGCACGCAGTAGTGTCCCCAGGTCCTTCTGCTGTGTCTAGTCCTTGCGCATGTTGTGTCACTGGTGGCAAGGTATCAGGGGCGTTTGTGTCCCCAGATGGCCAACTATCCCGAATAGACAGAGCAGTTGGACAGTGTAACTGCTGTTGTTAACAAGGGGGTTCTCGTACCTTTGCCACTTGGGCACTGGGCATGTCACCTATGTAGTGCACTGGGCTCAAACCCGCATAAACCCATGGCATGCCATGCGATCTTTATGTAGGATATGTCCAATGTGTTGCAAACACGGGCTGCTGAACACACTCCTTAACTGCAATAGGAACCATCAAGCATGCATGTGGCAGAGATCTGAACCCTGACTGCTGTTCTGTGTTGTGGTGTGCAGCTCCCAGGCCAAGCGGTTGAACACCTTCCCAGGCCTGATGACGCAAGCTGTGGCCCAGGTCATGCCGAAATCGGTGGTGCGTATGACTCTTGTTCTACACCTGCTTCCACCATAGTGCCTGGGGCATTCAAGAACCAAGCACCTCCGCATACTCAGAGCTTGGGCATCCATTCACCGCGCCGTGCTTACCCTTATCCTCTTGTTGCAGTCGACCAACGGCAGCTATGCCTCCATCGCCTACACCCCAGAGTGGGCAGCCCTGAGGGAGCACATCAAGGAGATCGAGAAGACGTGAGTGTGACCTTGCATACCGTACTTGCACCCGCTAAACTGCCAATACTGCCGTGCGGTGAAGCCCTAGCTCCTTGTCAGCTTGCTGGCGTTGAACGCGTGTGAGGAAGTGGGTTGCAAGCTGGCCTTGCCCTAAACCTCAAAACCCTAAGCAGGTGTTCTCCTGCAGGCACTTGAGGGACCTGCTGCTGAATGAGGCCAGGACCGACTCCCTGGTGAAGGAGTACAACGGCATCTACACAGACTTCTCGCGCCAACGGGTGACGGCCAACACGCTGCCGGTAAGCGCCAGCCCTGCGCACTATTCAAAGCCTTCAGTGATTATACTTTGACGAGTTAGTGAGAGGAGGGGTGTGATCTAGGGTTGTGCGCACCATGCAAACGGGAGTCGTACTACTATTGGTATAGGGTTGGATGCCATATGATGGCCGCTTTCCCGGCAAGGCGTGTGGTGGTCAGTGGAAGGACTCTCCATAGTTGGGCCAGGACATGGAGTGGGGGCGCTCTGCGCAGCTGCGCATTGGGCACGCCTGTCCAATACTTTGTAACCAGGCTGGGATCCCTGGTACCCACCCAACGCCCTGTGTGCATAGGAGGGACCCTGTGTACACAGATTCATATGGCATTTGTGGATGGCATGAGTGCATGGCGGTTGTGGATAGTGCTGGATGCATCCCATTTGTGCGCATGCAACTGTATTGCTCAGCAACCAGGCTGCACCTCCTCACCTCTACGCAAAGACCCCAAAACCCTGCACCATAACCTCACTTGTTTCCTGGTGCGCCTGCACAAGCACATGAATCCTAAAACCCTAAACCCTACGCTCACCTGTTCCCTGGTTCGCCTGCAGCTGCTGCTCAACCTGGCGAAGCGCGCCAACCTCAAGGGCAAGATCGACGCCATGTTTGCTGGTGAGCACCTGAACGCCACAGAGGACCGCGCTGTGCTGCACGTGGCGCTGAGGGCACCCAGGGACGAGGTACGTGGGTAGGGTATATAGGGTGTAGGGCATTTAGGGACGAGGTGTGTGGGTAGGGTCTAGGGCTCGGGGCAACCAAGGGTGAGGCATGTGTGTATTGACTAGCCTTTGTGCCGCCTAGGACCGAGGTATGTGGGTAAGGAGTAGGGTCTTTGTGGCACCTTGGGGTGAGTTTGCAGCTGTGGGCATGCATGTCGGGAGATAGTGCGCACAGGGGCTACGGGGGAGATGGCTCAGCTGTGCCGCCTGCATGCATGAACGGCCCTTGGGGAGTGGCCCAGTGAGGCGCTCTATTTTGGCATCAGCGCCGCCGTCCTTCCCATTTCCTCTGCCGCCCTTCCCCATTTCTACTGCAATGTAATTTCCCATGCCATTATCATGCAAGTCATGGATGCCAGCAAGATCACGGTGGCCTGCACACAAACCCTAAATCCTAATCTTGAAAGCCTGAACTCTAGACCTAAAAACCCTAAAACCCCCCGCAGGCCATCATGGTTGCTCGCGAGATCCTGCGCATTAAACCCTAAACCCTAACCCTGCAAACCTAATCCCCAAACCCTTCCGCAGGTCATCATGGTGGACGGCGAGAACGTGGTGCCCCAGGTGTGGGAGGTGCTGGACAAGATCAAGTCCTTCTCCGACAAGGTGCGCAACGGCGAGTGGCTGGGCGTGACGGGCAAGAAGCTGACCAACGTGGTGGCCATCGGCATCGGGGGCTCCTTCCTGGGCCCGCTCTTTGTGCACACGGCGCTGCGCACGGACCAGGTGGCGGCTGACGAGGGCAAGGGGAGGAACCTGCGCTTCTTGGCCAACGTGGACCCCGTGGATGTGGCGCGCGCGCTGAATGGGCTCAACCCCGAGGAGACCCTGGTGGTGGTGGTGTCAAAGACCTTCACCACTGCGGAGACCATGCTGAACGCGCGCACGGTCAGGTGCGGCTTTGCCGGGTGGCGCTGGTGGTGAAGAAGGGGTTGGGTGGATGCATGCGCAGTGGTGGTGCTGCCTCTCCATTGCCCATCAGCCAGATCGCACTGAGGATCATTGGGGTGGTTCATGCGTGGGCAGTAGTGGTATTCATGCGTGGGCAGTAGTGGTATTCAAGAGTGCATTGATGGACGAAATGCGACGCTGGATGTGCATCTTGAACCGGGCCTTGATCCTTGGTGACGATCCCAACAAGGCTGTCTGTGCATCACATCCTCACCACAAAGCACGTGCATGCACGGCCCCGCCACCACATGCAAGAATCTGGCACCCTCATGTGCACACATCCACGCACCCACCCACACACGCACCCAAGAAAAACGCATGGCCACCCACTGATCCCCACCTATTGACCCCAATCCCCACAGGACATGGCTGCAGGCAGAGCTGGGCGAGGCCTCTGTGGCCAAGCACATGGTGGCTGTGAGCACCAACCTCAAGCTGGTCAAGGAGTTTGGCATTGACCCAGAGAATGCGTTTGGGTTCTGGGACTGGGTGGGCGGGCGCTACTCGGTGACGGCGGCTGTGGGCATGCTCCCGCTCAGCCTGCAGTACGGGTTCGATGTGAGTGATGGGGCAAGCGGGGGTTCGGGTGGTGCAGTATCGGTCGATACCAGCGGGGGGTAGCGGGGCGGGCACAGGGTGCGGGGCTTGGGGGTAGCGCAGGCCGCATGGTGCATTGCTGTGGAGCCATTTAGCAGGCATCGTTGCTGCCGAAAGGCTAAATGCTGCAGCTCCAGCAGCACATGTGGGTCTGCCACACACTGCCTGGGGTAATGTGGCGGAGACCACAGCCGCCCACTAATCACTGCACCCATGTGCGTTTACCGGTGCCTCTTGCCCACGGCTGCGTCTACGCACCCTAATGTGCTCCCTTCCCCCCTCCCCAGATCATGGAGAAATTCCTCGAGGGCGCCTGGGATGTGGACACCCACTTCCGGGACACGCCCTTTGAGGAGAACATCCCCGTGCTCATGGGCCTGTTTAGCCTGTGGAACAGCACGTTCCTGGGCTACCCCGCGCGCGCCATCCTGCCCTACTGCCAGGCGCTGTCAAAGCTGCCGGCGCACATCCAGCAGGTGGGTGCTGTAGGGGTGGGAGGGGGGGGTATCATGGGGGGTTAATGAGGGAGGAATAGAATATGACTATGACTATCGTTTAGCTCCCTGGGTTTAACCTTACTTTGGGGTTGGCACGTGTGACACACATCTAGCAGGTGGGGGCGCCACATGTGGGAGGGCGTGGCGGTCGCATGTGCACCATTGCCAGCTTGAGGCTTCTGGAGGGGTGAGTTAGGGTTGCTGTGCACTTTTACAGGTCGTCTGAGTTCATGGGGTGGTCTTGGTGCAGTTCAGCAGCAGTTGTGCAGCATTCCATTTAGGGTTTATATATGTATATTGATTGAAAAGGCTTTCTTGCATTTGTACTAAAGAGGACTTCCCTTTTATGTACTTACTTTTGTATACAAGTCAGGAGGGAATAGCACAATTCTCTTTAACTCGTCTATTTGCAGACTGTAAATAGAATGCTCAAACCAAATGTGAATGTGAATGCATCCCTGCCGCAGGTTGCCATGGAGAGCAACGGCAAGGGGGTGGCTGTGGACGGCACCCCGCTCCCCTTTGAGGCAGGCGAGATCGACTTTGGTGAGCCCGGCACCAATGGCCAGCACTCGTTCTACCAGCTCATCCACCAAGGGCGGGTCATCCCCTGCGAGTTCATCGGAGTGATCAAGAGCCAGCAGAGCGTGTACCTCAAGGTAGGTCAAGCAGGATGCGCACAAAATAGGGGGAAGCCTCAAGGCATCTGGGGTTGGGCCCCATGGGGTACGTGGGGGTCCTAAGTATGGGGAATCATTTGCAATGCACTTTGCCACATCCGGGGATGTCCTTAGATTGGCGCAATTGCACAAGGCTGGTTAGTGGCTGAATGATTGCGTTGACAGGAAGGGGGGTGGGTTAAGTGCAGGGAAGAACATGCACTCTCACAGCAGGTGCACTTCAGTGCTACCATGCAAAAGAATGTGCGACGGTTCACGTGGGGGGAGGGCGCAAAGATGGCAGGAAGGCATGGACGCCATGTTGCTGTCGACATGCTGGTGCCGCACCCCTGCCTGGATATTAAGACGCTTATCCTGAATAGTTGTGGGTATTAGCTAATGTGATTGTAAGAATCCTGGGCGGCAGCGAGAGGCGCTTTGGCTCCAACAGAGCTGGAGTCTGCGCAACCACCACAACCCCCAACCACCCGCTGCCCAGCACGCCCCCTTGACCTCCCCCTCCCCCCCCCCTCCCCTCAGGGCGAGATCGTGTCCAACCACGACGAGCTGATGTGCAACTTCTTCGCGCAAGCCGACGCGCTGGCCTGCGGCAAGGACGGCATGCAGCTGCGCGCCGACAACGTGCCCGACCACCTCATCCCGCACAAGAGCTTCTCCGGCAACCGCCCCTCCTTCAGCCTGCTGCTGCCCGACCTCAACGCCTTCAACGTGGGCCGCATCCTGGCGCTGTACGAGAACCGGGTGGCGGTGCAGGGCTTTGTGTGGGGGCTCAACTCCTTTGACCAGTGGGGTGTGGAGCTAGGCAAGGTGCTGGCGTCGCAGGTGAGGAGAGGGGTGGGGGGTGGGGGGTGGGTGTGGCGGGGCGGGGCGGAGGCGGGGTAGTGGGGGGTCACGGTGGGGTGATGGGTGACAGGGTAAGGGGTACCTGCCTTGGCGCAATGTGCTGTATACAGAAAAGCAAGGTTATGGGTGTCTTCCTGGACATGGCAATGGGGGCCGTTTTGCATGCGCTGGCCATTTTATGAGATGCTTAGTCCAGTGTTGTGCCTCCTGTCTGAGAAATTCACATAGAGTGAGCTATGCTCTAGGGAAAGCAATGTGCGTTTGCATGGTCATTGAATCAGCACGCCCCGCCCCTCTGGCAGAGCCCCATGTCACCCCCTCTAAATGTTCCCTTCCCCACCCCCTGTAGGTGCGCAAGACTGTGAACAACTGCCGAACCAAGCACCGCATGGTGGAGACGGTGGACGGCTACTGCCCCTCCACGCAGAAGATGCTCAACCACTACCTCAAGGGCAAGGCGCAGCTCATCTACCCAGAGCCGGTGGACGTGTTCCCGTGCGACATCATCAACTCGGAGGCATGCAAGGTGCCCACCAGCTATGTGTGAGCGGGCGGTGGGGTGCAGCGCTGTGTGGGGTGTGGTCTGCAGCAACCGCCGTGACAGGTGGCGATGCAGTGGGTGGGGTGGTATTGGGCCAGGGTATGGGGCCATGCAGGCGGCAGCAAACCCCTGGTGCTGTCCTCGGGCCAGGGTAGAGAGCCTTTCAGGCGTAGCCAGCCCCTCTGGCGTTGACAGGTGCTGGGAGGACTGCAAATGGCATGTCGAGGACAGCGCAGCCATGGAGCACTGTAAGCACCGTCAGTTAGGCGAGCGTTGGCAGCAGGGTTGCATGGGGATGGGGATGGCAGGGGGAGGGTATGGGAGTGGGAGTGCTTGCTGGAAGGGCGTCTGTTGTGTGGGACAATTGTGCACGTGGCATGAATGTGCATGTAGCAGTGCGGCGAGTAAAGTGCAAGCAAATGTGAGGCGACATTGCTGCATCATTGCTCACTAATTTGGAGAGCATTTCAGTTGCGCTGGGCAATCACAAAATGTATGCCACTTCCAAAGTTTTAGTTGTTGTGCCACATTGGAAGTACCAGCAGCCTGCTTGGTACTAGCATGTGCACACCTATTTTTTGAGCAGCTTTCAATTTATGGGCACCAGATACCGCTTTAAGGTGCCACTCTGTTGCACAATTTCGACGCAACATTGTAACAGACTTACTGTTGTCTCATGCAAACGCTGATTGCATCAACGCAAGCAGCTAAGCTTTGCCAACACAAGCTCGAAGTGTGGCTCAATCTCACTTTTTCGTGAGCACGCGTGCTTCACTTGCCAACAGTGTGCCACATTATTATTATATTTGTGCTCGAGCACGGTAGGTATAAACTGACTTTCATAGGCCACGCCTCCCTGAACGTGAAAAAATGCCAGTTTGTTACAGTCTGCCTGGCAGCGTCCGATGGCATCTACTGCTGGAAATTCCAATGACATCCAGCTAACTCATTCAGGTTGGGCGATCAACGTGCAACTTGCAGGCTGATGTCTTTGCAGGCTGAAGGAAAATGCACAGGATAATGGCCTCTTGGACCACTTGGTGCAAATAACTTGCTATTCTACTGGTATCACACGCAGCGTACCGCTATGAGCACCCCTGGCAACAAGGGGTTGCGAAGCTGCACTGGAGAAGTTGGCACCCTCGGGTAAAGCAACCTAGTATGCCTGCCACCTACTCCGCGGCATGATAAATTATATGGCAGCGCAGCTCCACATATCGGATATAAGGTGCTCACTGTGGATACCTCCCGCACTTTCAGCGCCACCTCTCAGGCAAAAGGGGTTTCTCCAAACAAATACATTATTGCCAAACACAAAGCATCCCCAGCAGTAACACTGGTAAAACAAATAATCTGGTAACTCCATTAGCAGCAAGTAAATTCACCCCACTCAAAAACCAACTGTTCTCAAAACTGATAAAAAACCTTGTATGCCCGCACGCCTTGCCGGGCCCAAAATGCAAGCGAGCGACAGCAGCACCAGCCACCACCAACCTACTGGGCCTTGGCAGGGACGACCCCGTACTTCTCAAGGTACGTGACAAGCGTCTTCTTTGTGACAGCACCCTCTGTCTTGCTGCCTGGAACCACCTCGCCATCCCTCACCAGGAGCAACGTGGGCAGCCCATACACCTGCACAGAGAGGGCAGCCTCCCGTCATATACCGTACCACCCGCGGTGTAAACAAACAATTTGGTGCAGCGGTGCAACCGTGAGGAACTTACGTCATAGTTCTTGATCAGCTCTGGGTTTGGATCAGCTTCCACCTTCACTACCTTCAAGGCATCACCATACTCCTGCAGCCAAGAGGCGATGTCAAGAACTGAAGAAGAGCCCACTCCTTCCCACTAGCAACCACAGGTCCAGTGCCAACGTTGCAGTTGGGTCCCCAAAAGGATACTCACCTTTTCAGCCCACACCATGGAAGGCGCCACGAGCTTGCATGGTCCACACCAGGTGGCCCAGAAGTCTACCAGGACTGGCTTCTCACTCTGCACAACCGACAGGAGCAGCAGTGAGAATAGCCCACCAATCAACTATCAAATAAACAAACCATGGCATGGAACCAGAACGCTCCAGCGTGGCTGCAGGTGACTGCCCATGGCCGTGCATGGCTGGCAATACTTGAAGTTCACCTACACAGATGCATGCATGCCACAACGAATGACGTTTACCTTCAACACCTCAGCCTCCCAGTTGGCCTCAGTCGCCTCCAACACGCACACAGTTTGTTGCCGGCGACCATAAGCTGTCTGCTTCACGGCAGTCACTGGTGACCTGGACACCACTAGCTTTGAACAACCAAAGGCTTGGCGCAGTGGCCTGCTGGTGGATGATGGGGTGCCGGTGCGCAAGGTCGACTGCATCCTGAACGGAGAACGCGAGAAATATAAAGGACTTGCGAAGAAGGTCGAACCCAAGGCAAACTGCAGCCTTTGGTGGGCAACCAGCTCTGATGAACACGGCCAGCTTCTAGAAAAACGTTGCTTCTAGGCGGAGACTGGTGGCCACAGAAAACAAGCCACGCCGCACAAACACGCTGCCAATCCTGGACAAGCTGCCCAGAAGGAGGGAAAGCTTGACAAGTAGTGGACAAAGGCGAACAGGATAGAGGGGATGCAACGTTGGAACTGGAAGAGAGTTGTCGGAAAAGCCTCGGATATGTTTGTGTCGCAGATCTGCGCAGAAGTGGCTGGCAAAAGAGCATGACGATTTACCCTCGGGTAAACCCTAAACCCTCGCAAGAACTGACAGTAGGGTTTCGATTAGGGTTTTGCCCAAGTCCCAGTGCTTGGCAAAACACACAAGGTGTTCGCCCCTGAAGACACAGTGTCCTTCCATACCAAGCACCTTAAATTGGGCGGAATCACCTCATTCTTGCCTGTTAATTGGATGCACAATGGTACGCATGCTTCCTACCACTGGTCGGTTGTACCCATATGCATGCATACTGTTAGATTGATACCACATGCCTGCATGCCGTTTATTGGCTTTGTGAGGTTGCGCCAGGTGCCAACCTTGCTGTTTTTATCGGTGGTTGCTGTGAAAGCACGCAGTGTGTACCGCAACACGCTATGCCAACTTTGTGATATGCTGGTCACAAGTAGTTGCGCAAACTGACCTTAGCCTGCTGCAACCACTACACTGGGTACCTGGGTTGTGCGTGTAAAGAAATCACCGTGGTGCACCTGAAAATCACCTCAGGCCCCACGTTGCCATGTCAACGGTTTGCTAGGTCTGCCAGTGGCCTATCAGGAGAGGGCTGTTTCTTGCGACATGCAGCACCATGGTTGAAATTCAGTTGGTCCAATAGAGGCAGGAGAGGCTATAAATTGATGGACAAGATTTCCCAGAGGGCAAAGCCTTTAAGGCTTGCATTCATTGTGGCACCTTTCGTGCCATTATAGTGCCCCGGTGCCAAACGTAAAACAGATTCTGCAGTTTACACAAGCAAAAGTGTGACATGGGTACTGCAACCTGGGACTACCTTATGGTTTACCGAATGGGTACCTGAACAGCTGGTGGGTGAGAGTGGACTCGTGAATATGCATGCATGCATCCGAGTCAGTCAGTGACTTTGGACCACTAATAGATGGAAACATAGAAAGGATACATAAGTAGAACGCACATTCGCCGTATTGAAACTTCCGCGCTGCCGCACTGTCGACAGATCTCGCCGGTGGCACAACGCTGCCCACCAGCTGCTGACGTTACCTGGATGCAGCTTCATTCAATGTACACGATGCACGCATCGCTGCCGTCCTCTCTGGGCAGGACCAGGACCTTTCAGAGGCAAGCACAAGCGCCCAGGTCAGCAGCTACGCACCTGTTTTGCAAGCTAAACGGACACAACTTGGCTTTACATTGCCTCTTTTGCCCTGAGGTTGCTGCGGTCTGTAGTTTCCCAAGGCTTGCTTGCCTGCAGGCCTGTCACACAGAGGGTCAACAGGCAGCCAACACTCGCTGCCAAGCACAAAGGCCAGATCCAGGCGCGAGTTGGGGCCGATGCCGTCCCACCCAGCGGGCCAGACCTGGTCACCACACTGACGCTGGGGTGTTGTGTGTGTATGTCAGGCGTGCTCATATGCTACATAATTGAGCTGGTGGAGGACCGTAAGTACTATCGCAGGAGCTGGACGCCATTCGTATGGAAACAGCTCGGCAGAGGAGCGAGCTCCTGCAGTCCTCCTGGAGGGTTGAGGCTCAGGTGCTGCTTGCTGTCAACACCAACGCTTTGGCAATTGTGTGCATTGTGCCCAAACCTGCACAGTCCTCTGCCCCTGTGCAACCCTGTGCAACCCTGTGCAACCCTGTGCAATGTGCCCAAATCTGTGTCTTATCTCAGAACTGCTGCCGCTCCCAGGTAGAGACCTTTGAGCCGTGAATACACTTTTGGCAGTCTACAAACGCAGACAGCGGGATGAGGCAGCTTTTGACACGGTACGTTGGGGCGGTTCAACTGCTGCTTGATTTATGCATGACCCACTTGCCTTGTACACGGTCTGTGACCACCTGCAGCTTCCAACCTTTCTTGCAGTGGGGAAGGCCTAGCTCTGCTGGAAGGCGCTTCTGCGCAAGCTGAACAGACCTGCTGAACAGAAACCAGCCAAATGACATTTGCAAGCATATCTGCGCAAGTCTCAACCGGAGAACGTGTGCCAGTTGTTGACGCTAGTTTGCATACAGAGGTTGTTGTTGCACACGGGGCGCATGTACCCGCCATCCTTGGGCCTGCATTCATTGACTGAGATATATCCATGCTGCGCGCAAAGAGGTTGTGGTACATGTGGGATGGAGCGCCTACGCTTCCAGGAGGGGGATAGCAATTTTTGTACTTTTCAGTGCAGTTTTCCCATCAAAGGTTACAGCTTGGACCAGCATGCCAGTGGAGGAACAAGCATGCAAAGTATTGGATGATGGCAATTGGGGAAGGGGCCTGGCACCAGAATCCATAACATTGCCTGAGGGCACTGCAGGCCCTTTTAGAAATACAAAAAAAGAGTCAAGGTTCCCTAACTGCAGCAGGCACTGCCAAACAACGCCTTGCACACAGAGCCAGTTGCTTTATAAACTGGCTGTAGCAGCAACACTGCACGGCTGGCCTTGTTTGGATTTGATGGTGTTTGGCTCGGCAGCGTAGCTTGCCTCGCCAAAACTTTGTCATCCTTGCTCTGTCTTGCTACCTGTTAGGGTTTGCTTAGGGTTCAATCTTTCAGTGCTGCGCAGTGGTTTCAGCTGTGCTGCGTCACAGCTTTGTTGTCACTGTTTGAACAGGGGTGGCCCCTTTACAGAGTCAAAAGTGGGACATGGGTACTGCAACCTGGGTGCATGTGTACCGAATGGGTGCACGCATTCGGTGGTGGGTCAGAGTGACCTCATAATATGCATGCATGCATGCATGCATTGCGGTGTTCAGTCTGAGCCTCCTATCGGAGTAAGTCGCCGTCAGCAGGGACCCTGCTGACTTTGGACCAACAGCAGATAGAGAAACATAGAAATAATACTTTACCCATGCTTGCAAAGTTACCGCATCAAGCCACTGAAACCACCGCGCTGCCACACTAGTACTGTTGATAGGTTTCAAAACCGCGCACAATGTCCACCAGCTGCTGACGTTACCTGGGTGCAGTTTCATCCGTCAGCAGCCTGCTATGGACCTGTTGTGCAACCTGACTGGGCACACCTTTGCTCCACACTGCCTCTCTATTAGCCCCGAGGTTGCTGCTATCTTAGTTTTTTACGGCTTCTTTTCCTGCAGGCGCGTCACGCAGAGGGTCAACAGGCAGCCGACACGCGCTGCCAACAATGGCAAGGTGCATGCGCGAGCTGGGGCCGATCCCGTCCGGCTCAGCGGGGCAAACTTGATTGCCATAGTGGCGTTCTCGGGTTGTGTAACTTTGTCAGTCATTCTATTCGTCCTCATTAAGCAGGCACAGGACGACACGAAGCACTATCTCGAGGCCATGAAGGAGCTGGATCCATGGATATGGAAACAGATCGGGAGGGGAGCACGCTCCTGCAGTCCTCCTGGAGGGTTGAGGCTCAGGTACTGCTTGCACTGAACACCTACGCGTAGCTATGCTTTGGCAACCCTGTGCATTGTGCCCAACTCTGTGTCTCAACTCAGATTGTTGTTGTCCCCAGGAAGATACCTTTGAGCCGTGAATGCACTTCTGGCAGTCTACAAACGCAGACAGCGGGTTGAGGCAACTCAAAACGGCATGTTTGGGCGGTTCAACTGCTGCTTGTTCAACGCACGACCCCCTAAAGGACCTGCAGTGCCCTCAGGCAATGTTAAGGTTTCTGGTGCCAGGTTCCTTCTCCATTGGCCAAAAGCCATCATCCAGCACTTTGCACGCTCGCTTCTCCATTGGCATGCTAGTCCAAGGCGTAGCTGTAAACTTTGCTGGACAAACTGTGCTGAAAAATATCAAAAGTTGCTATCGCCCCTCCTGGAAGCGTAGGCACTCCATCGAACGTGTACCACACTCTCTAGAGATCGCGCAAAGATCTTTGCGCGCACTGCAGCATGGGCATATCTGAGTCGATGAATGCAGTTGTGGGATGGTGGGTATTTGAGTGCCTGCGTGTGCGGCACACCCATCTGCATACGAAACGGCATCTGCAACCGGCACCCTCAGGTTGAGAGTTGCAAAGATATGCTTGCAAATGTCATTTGGCTGGTATCTGTTCATCATATCTGTTTAGCTTGCGCAGAAGCGCCTTCCAGCAGAGCTAGGCCTTCCCCACTGCAAGAAATTGGGAAGGCGCAGGTGGTCACATACCATGTTCATGCCACTGGGCGCTTGTGCTTGCCTCTGAAGAGCCCTGGCCCTGCCCAAAGAGGAAGGCAGCGTTGCGTGCATCGTGTAAAAATCCCCGGCTGTGTAAAAAAACCACGACAATCCCCAGCTGCGTAACTGTTCGTTTTGCGCTATTTTTGGCTGATCGATGGCCACTTACAGTCTCAAATCGAAACGGACGTCCTTTGTATGAGCTTGAACGTCTGCATCAAGGCAGATTGTAGCGTCCCGTGACATCGGTTGCGCCACATATGCATGCATGCATTCGTTGCCGTCAAGCACATCGCGTAGTGCTTGACGGTACGGGTGCACTTCGAGTGCACGACAAGTGCAACTGATACAGAAAAAATATTTATGTCGCTTATTGTCGCACTGAGCTTGGTCGTGGTATGGTTGTGGTCAGGTCGTAAAATACAGCAGGGCTAGGCAAACTTGGAGCAGGAAACAACCTCCAGCTGGTAGGAGTTCCTCCCAAAAAAGTGCAAGTGTGGGTGACGAAATATAATTTTGTCGGTTGTATCCAAGTTGCACCTCAATAGACAACAGCAAGCACTGTGCACCTATTGAGTTCAGTTTGGTTGTCCATATGGGTGCAAGTGCTATAGCATGCTACAGTCTGTATGTTCAACCAGCTCAAAGCTAAAATATCACTGTTACAGGTAAGACTCGCTCCTTGGGGGAGCTCGCATTCCCCAACTTTCCGCATCAAGCTAATAGCATGATGGTTGGTGGGTTTGTAAGGGCCTGGCAATATGCATATTTCTGTGTTTTGCAAACAGTGAAAACCGGTAGGGATGTGCCAAAATCCCACTACAGCAACTTTGTACTGTTGAGTCAGGGTCCAAGCATAGTTCATCAGTTTTTATAGATACGTGGGGACAACCAACCCATTATGACATGCGGGGGGCTCCCGGCTTCGCCCCACGCCCCCCACACCCCCCTCCCGCCCGTGTCGTAGATTAGGCTCAGGCTTTGACTGCAAGTGTCTATTTGGTCACCACCACCCTTCTCGTTTGGGTGGTGGTGACCAAATTACAATCATCGCTCAAACCGTAAAATTGTAGGCACTTTCTGCCTAAAATCGCTGCGGTCATCGGGGTATGAAGACCCGAACAAAATCTTGTGACATGGGAGCTTTAACTGGGTACCATGGTATAGCCGCTGGCCAGGTGGCCTGGCTGTCAGGAGGGCCATATGGATCGTCGTGTGTGCCAGGCATGTGCACATGTCCGCCAACGATGGGGACGCTAGAATCCTTGAGTCGTAGTGGTCAGGTTGATTAACACAGCAAACTGAAGGATCCCACCCTAGAGTCCAGGTGAATGGGCTGTCAGCGGCAGTTACCGACGTGTACATCAACCGACTGCCACAGTCACTGCACACTGTGTGCCTACAAGGCACAAGCAAGCTTACAAGACATTGGCGCCCACATTGTCGACGGGCCATTATGTATAGTTGGAGGGGACTGCCGCCGGCTGTGGTATTGCTCCTCTAGGATTTAGCAGGCGTAGGAGATTGCCCGATAAACTTTGAAAGGTTGCCTCCACCTTTTCGCCTGCACGACCTCATCCTGCCCGGCCGGAACTGTGAGTAACTGGACCCCCAGACGATAGGTTGAAAAACACCGTCGTGAACCTAACAACACATTTCAATACCGTATGTATGACCTGTTCACCAGGTCATCTGTGTCGTATTGACTTAGAGAGAGAAAACGTACCCAATGCCATGCATGCATGCATGCAGTCGAATGCATGCCAACTGCATGCGGCTGTCCGTCAACTCAGCCCTGGTCACTGCACCTACTTAGACACCTTGAAACAATCGCATCTATCCGTCTGCCACATCGCTGTACACGCCCACATCATCCAGCGCCGAAAACTCACCCGGGCGCTGAGATGCCTTTCGCCACGTTGCCTCGGTGATAACTCCCCCAACCAGCACCTTTGCCTGCAGGAGCTGCATCAGAGGGTTAGTGTCACACGTCCGTCTCATATTTCTCCACTCATCCCGCCGTGAGCCAGCTTAGCCGTTTTCCCGAAACGCACCGCCAACAAATCCACCATGCAGTCCACGTCAGTACTGTTGGTGCTGCTCTCGCTGGCGGTTGCTGCCCCGTACCTTGCAGCAGCATATGGTGCGTGCAGCTTGTACACAGATTTTGAGACCGGCTTGTATCTAGTAATGGGCATTAGCTTGTACCTGGTGCTGCATTGCAACAAATTAAAAAGGTTTATTGGGGCCAACAATTGAACAGGTTTGGCAGGGGTAAACGCCGCCTGTCCTCACTTCATAGAATATCCACTGTTTTAGTAGTCGCCACAGGAGACACCAGATGCTTATATTTCACCTTGCACAGCTGGCTGCCTACATGCACAGGTCTAGGTCCATGGGTCCACCAGATGCGTAGGATGGTGCAGATGTTTGCACAGTATAGGTATAGAGTACCAGGAAAATATAGTCCAGGCACATACATCCAGGCGCAAACACACCCCGCCCCTCTCTGACGCGGTGTACCACTCCCTTGCAGGTGACGAGTTCACCGGGCGTTCCCTTTTGCAAACCAAGGGCGGTGAGTGTTGCACACACGTGCTACCCACAACCCTATTTCAACCACTTGCTGGCCTTGCACTTGAGAATATGGGACACTTATGACCAAGTAGGCGGTAACTGCAGGGGCCCATGTCTTGCTGGCATCTTGTACTGGGTCAAACTTCTGACTTGTTGCAACACTTGTTGCTGCAATAGGCCTGACCCCCTGGCCCTTGGCACGATGGTTGCCAGTGCAGCACCCTACCCACTCCCAGCATTTACCTCTGCATTGGATGCATCCTCTTTCTCAGAACCTTGAAGCCAACAGGACTGAAATTGCCGTGCCCCACACACCACATCTGGCTGTGCACATGGTTTGGTTCCTCCCCTCTAACCCGCTTCTGCAGACTGCGACAAATTTGCAAAGAAGAAAACCTGCCCTGTGGTGGGTGGCCCCGCCCTAGGAACCGCTGAATGGGGCGACCCTTCACAACCCATCGAGCCACTCAATTGCTTCATCAAGGAGACCACCTACCCCTGCCAGTTGGTGGGCAAAGGCGCCACAGCCACCATCTCGCCCCCCCAGCTCACCATCTTTGCAGCCATCCAGTGCTACGCAGACCCCAGCGTGCTTGACTGGCGCTTCGGGAAGGACGACGGCACCTGCGGGGAGTCGTTGTACAAGGCTGGGGACCCTCCATTTGTGTACACCGATTCCGGCTGGGAGACAGGGGCGTACAGCCTAAACAAGGTCGTGACATGCGTGCGGAGCAAGGCCGACCCCAACAAGTGGGTGGCCCCGGTCACTGTCTTCCTCGCCTCCACCATCTTCAACAACAAGGGCAATGTGCCTGCAGGCTGCTCGGGCAGCAAGGGCTACAGCAAGCTCATCTCCCCGTGCACCCAGTGCCAGGTCAAGTGGGAGCTGCCCTGCGACTGTGAGTGGCAAGGAAAACCCTTTGCAACACCCTGTGCAGTACCTGCCGCCCAATGCTATGTTGCGGCTGCAGCCTGTTTGTACTTGCCTCATGCAGCAGCGAGTGATGTCGATGAGATGTTCAGCCCTGGAGGGGCACTACACGTACATCTTGCAGGTCATTACCATTGTGCCTCATTCACCTAGCCATGCGCTAGCATGCACAGGAATTTATTGTAATTTGATAGGTATATATTTCAATTATTTGCCTGTTAAATATAACAATAAAAATAAAGGGCCTTGGCCGCGCAGCTGCTTGTTATTATTATTGATATAATATTCTTAGATAAATTATGTCTGTTTTGCTGCTTGATTTTTAATGTATATCCGTGTATCTGTGACACCTGTGCAGGTTCCCTCAATGCCTGCAGCAAGTTTGACCTCCAGTGCAAGACCTGCAACTCAAAGGAGTGCACCAAGTGCAACGCAGGCTACTACCCATGGAGCGTCCACGGCAAGCGCAGGTGCCTGAGGAATGTCACGTGCCCCAAGGGCTCCTTCCACGTGCCCCCTATGCCCAAATGTACCACATGCAAGACCGCAAACTGTGGCGGGTGCGGGGCCAAGGGGTGCACGTCATGCCCAACGGGCTATGTGCTCTACACTGCGTACAGCAAGATTGGCAACACCTCGGGCACAGCCAAGTGCATCAAGCGCGCAGGGTAGGTGCTTACGTGCCTGCTATGTGTGTACAATGGTGCATTTGCGTGCATAAGCATTGTATGCGTGTGTATGTTCATAGTGGAGGCGTGGATTGGGAGTAGCGGGCATCTTTTAACCTTGCAGCTCTGTCTGTCAATGGCGTACAAAAGGTAGCTTCAAATCTCAAAAAAGGGAGAGAGTAATTGTACGTTATAGCCGACCAACTAAAATTCACACCCCTGCTTTCCCCAGGAGCCCCTTCACCAACTGTGCCGTCGCCTACGTTGCCCAGAGCGGTGCCAAGGTGTGCTCATCCTGCTTGCGCGGCTACCACAACAATGGGGACGGCACCTGCCGCAAGTGACCAGTGCCTCCTACACATAATGTTCAATCGGCGCCACTCGCAAACATGTGGGACAGCATGCCCTGCACCAAGGCAGCAAGGGCTCCTCCTCTGACCCTAATGGGTTTCCCCCTTGCAGCCAGTGCGGCATGAAGGTAGGGTGCAGGGACGGTCACCCTAAGAAGGGGTGCACCTCCTGCAAGGCCAAGGGGAAGCTGGTGCAATATGCGAACGGGGTGAAATAAACAAAAGGCTCCAATCGCAACGGTGAACAAATGCAGCAACTGGCTTGGGGTAAATTCTAACTTGCAGCAAGGACATCGTGCACGCATGCATGTGTGCCATTTTTTGAAAGACTGCTTTATTTTGTGTATTGATGATCAGTGCTATTCGATAGGTCTGATTTCTTGTCGCTGCAGCATATGCCACATTGCCGAATGACAACAATATTGTATTTGGCCTATCACCTTTGTAGTCACAAGCAAGCACCCATTATGCTTTTTCATGATGGGTTTTTAACAAGCAGCAATTGGTCTGATGAGGCTAGGGTAAATTATCTGGTCTTTTTGAATCTCATGGTCTTCAGTTATAAGCCAACGAGGATGGCCCCCACCTCGGTAGACTTGTAGTGGTTCTAAGTGTGAGGTTTGTTCACCATTTCTAAGCAAGCATGGTGCGGGGATGGGGGTTGGGGACCAGGGATTCGATGTTGACTGGATTTGAGAAAATTGAGCCAAATCGGAGACAGGCTTCTAGACAGCAGGGGGCAGCAATGTATATAATTCAACCATTTGTAGGTGAGTACCAGTGAATAGCAAATTAAACACAGTCAGGTAGGGCAGATAATGTGGTCACATTGCAAACATGACGTTATATCAATGTAGTATTTTCACCTCAAGGGACGCTGGCTGGAGTGTGACATGACACGTACAAGCACAGGCAACATACCAATTTCCGCCATAAGTTTGAATTTCACTGCTTTTACCGCCCATCATGCCGCTGCGGCATGACTGTGGTTAATTGGCACATCATGATATCATGCTGGGCTATGGGTGCCAATTTGCAACAATGGCCAAAGAGTGTTTGTGTTTGTGGCCTAGTGGTTTCAGGGGGCCATTGCATGACTACCTTGCAAGTCAATCGAGCGAGACACAGTGAACTGCTTGGCTCGAAAACCCTAGCTTGGGGCCGGGAATTCACATGGCCATGTGACACAGTGATCGTGATGAGCCGCAAGTTGATCTCTCGCGTGACCGTTCCACATGTGCCTGCTGCTCAGCGCCCAGCCGTTGCGAAGAACCTTTCGAAACGGCTGAAACCTGTCTTCCTGGGGACCGGCACTCCTTGAGTACACGTAACACCTCGGCATCACGCCGCCAAGCTGGAGCTCACCATATGCATATCGATGTCGCTGGCACTTGGCGCAGTACAAGGTCACTAGAAAGTGCTGCAAAACGTGCTGCACCACTTCTTGCACCATACCCCCCTCTTCTATCGATCTCGTGCTCATGAGGCCCCTGCAGTTGCTCCTTTTTACCACGCCCTGCACAGTGACGCCTGTGCCAGGTCCCCATCGAGCTCGATATGCGCCACCTGAAAGGTCAGTCAGCTAGCTTATAAAGCGTTGTAGGTTTCCAGTATCGTGCACCAACGTTGGGCAGGTTTGCAGCTCACTACCGCTTGTCCTACCGGTGTTGTTGCGACCCCAGGTTGCCAAACCTTGCAAATACTAGTACTGCTTCCACCCCCGCGCTGAGACCTTGGCACATGCATGCCTGCCTGCAGGTCTGGGCTGGCCATGATGGCAACGCGCAGAAGTGCGGGGTGGCCACCGGGACCTAAACCAACCAGGGTAAAGAAGGGCCGCCTGCAGAGGCAGACGCCTAGGCCTCCAAGGTCTGCGCAGCCTGAGCAAGACGGGGGCAACTTGCAGACAACCGGCGCGGTGCTGTTCGCCACGTTTTTGGCAGGAGCGCTAGCGGTCAGTTTGACCCTCGTGGCGTTGAGGAGGGATCTGGATCAGCTCGCCATCGAGTACGCTGAGGCAAAGGTACTCGCTTGGCATGGGCTTGGCCCCCCAACACACCATTGCTTTGGCCAGTGGAGAAGTGTACATGTATTTGATCTGTGACACACGTTGGCAAGCTGTCATAAGTATTGGCAACCTGTGTGCCCATGATCAAGTGACCTGTGATAAATCCTTGTGTCTTGTCTGACCGCTGCTGGCCCTTGTGACACCAGGTGGAGCGCCTCGAGAACGAAAAGCTGCGCGCCCAGCTGCAGGAGGATGTGGAGGAGGTGAGGCAGTATAAACGGGGTTGAGATAATTGTCATACTTGTTAGGCCTCCTAGGGGCTTTGCAGGATATGGTCTATATGGTATGTACGCACTGTTTGGTGTGGAAGTGGTGGGTAATGCAGATCCCTCAGCCAGCAACGCCTGCTAAGGGTTTTAGGGTTTTACCATGATGCATTTGTTGGCATGTAGGCAGTAGCCTGCATCATGTAGTGCCTCGACCTGCCTTGACCATGCCACTTGCTGACCCCGCCGCAGCCGTCTTTGTTCTCACACACACACCCTGTGTTCTCCTGCAGCTCATCGGAGAACTGCTACGCAAGGAGTGAGGTGCCCATGGGGTGGCCATCAAGCGCGCAGGGTAGGTGCCCATGTGCCTGCTTTGCACAGCCCACTGAGCGTTAGCATGGGTGCAACAGGGGTGCGTGGGCATTGCATGCATGTGCATGACTAGGGTGGAAGCGTGGACCCGAAGTAGCGGGACATGTCAGCACCTTGGGTCCACGCTCTGCTGATCATCATGACGTAGCTCTGTTTGTCAATGACATGCAAATGGTAGCTTAATGATGAAATTATGTAATTATGTAATTATGATGGGGGATATGCTGTTGTTGTCTCCCAGGGTGTGTTCATTGTTGCCTTCCATAATTGCCATGTTGTATATCTCCATAATTATGTACTCTATTGAAATGAGTGTTATGTTTCAGCTGCCAAACACTATCCAACCCCCTGCTTTTCCCAGGAGCCCATCCTCCAACTGTGCAATTGCCTGATCGCCCAGAGCTGTGCCAAGGTGTGCTCTCCGTGCCTGCGCGGCGCCTTCCTGCAGATGCTCCAGCGGCGCGACCTCTAAAGGCGGCATGCCCTGCACCAAGGCAGCAATGGCTACTTCTCGGGCCCTAAGGGTTTTGGACCTCCGCAGCCCGTGCAGCATGAAGGGGGGGTGCAGCATGTGTGACCCTGAGGAGGGGTGTGCCTCCTGCAACTTTTTTCAACCCAGGGAATGCTGGGTGAGTTTGACATGCCATGCACTAATTTGTTGACAGCACATGCATATACTTTCCACCAGAAAGTGATGATTCAATTTTTTTTAGCAGTACGAATGTTTCAATCAGCTCAACTGATAGCAAGCGTTGCACTTTGCAACATCATTGAATACTACATTTACGGTATTTTACAAGCAATAAGCCGATAATAGTTGGGAATGCCTTTTGCAAAGTTGTTTGTTTGTTTGTATGTTACAGAAAGGCCTGCTGAGGAAGGATCTTGCTGACATTCTTGGCAACAAAATGTGCCACAACAATCATAATCACCTGCTAGAGTGTTCACAAAGGCCAAACCTCGCCACAACCACACGATCAGATGCTGTTCAACCTTGGCCAGCCGAATCAAAGCATTCAGAAATTGTTATCTGATAACAACCGCGGCCAAGACAAGGCCCAACACCAGTCCAACCCCACATGCATGGTTGCACCAACATCGTAAGAATTCTGTAGCAGACACATGTCTCTGGCGCACCACATTGGAAAGCGACGGAAATGTACGACACAAACCATTTCATAACGTGATGCATCGACGTCGAGTAGCAAGGGCAAGCTGAAATTTCCGAGTGGTCTGTTCCAAAAGCAACCCACGCACTGCATTGATTTCACCCATCAAACTTGAGAGGGATGAATGAAAAAAAAAAGCTCTCAATGCACGCACGCATCCCTTGGAGCCTACAAAAACCTACTGCTCCTGCACCACAGCCCATGCATGCCATGCCTGGACACCACACCACCACAAGCCACCACTCAAGCCTATACCTAGAAGAACTGCTGTGGCTTATTCCCCTCCTCCGGGGCATCGTCAGTGACCAGCTCCAGTGGTCGCCCAACCCATCCCCGTCTTCAATTGTCTGCTTACCCCCCTGTCAAGCGCGTGACCTAGAAGAACTGCTGTCAAGCGTGAATGTCACCAGTCCTGGCCTCTTCCAATTCACAAACAAAGTCCTACATAGTGCAGTCACAGAAGTACTCTAGCTAGCTTGCTTAACCCCCCTCCTAACTTCACCTCAATCTCCCCGTGAACATTGCCTGCCATCACCCCCGAGCCTGGATCTAGAAGAACTGCTGTGGCTTGTTCCCCTCCTCCGCGGCATCGTCAGTGACCAGCGGCACCTCCTGCACCCGCTTGCGCGCCTCCAGCAGGTAGAACATCTCAAGATAGCGGCGCGTCTCGCGGCGCTCCAGGTTGGACACAAACTTCCAAAAGCCGTACACGCGCGCAAGGGTCATGAGGCGCTCCGCGTAGATGTCCCAGGTGTACCTGCACAGGGGAGGGGCAGGTTTAAAAAACAAAGTTGCGCAGCCATTTGCATTGATTCAAAGGTGTCAAAGATACATATACTGCATCAGGGTGATTTAAATGCGAGGTAATGCATCTGAATTTGGAGTCCTCTGGGTAAAACAGATGAACCTCTGCATTGCAGTGACCCACTAGTGAACCCACGGCAAACCAAGATCAGATAAATTACTGTGATCTATATTACCCTGGTACAACATAAGCAAAAATGGTGCGCCACGCGCACCATTAAGCAGCGACACTGTGAAGTGTGGACGCCCTTTTGCCCCTTGCCAGCCACATGCCACCCTCGCAGCTGCACCGCCAGCCCGCTGCCACCCAAGTCACATCCCACAACCCTCCTCACCTGCCCTGTATGCTCTGCTGCCCCGCCTGGCTGAACCCTAAACCCTGAACCCTAAGTCATAACCCTGGCCTCCTACCAATCTTCCTCACCTGCTCTGTATCCTCTGCAGCCCCGCCTGGCTACACCATAAACCCTAAGCCATGAACCTCTGCCACTCCCCCTCACCTGCTCTGTATCCTCTGCAGCCCCGCCTGGCTCAGCTTGTCCCAGTAGTCTGGCTGTGCGCTGCAGCGCTTGAAGAACTCCACCATGGTCTGCGCAGCCTGGGCGCCATGGTAAGGGTCAATGTGGAAGCCAGAGCGCTTGTGCTGAATGATCTCGGCGGGACCTGCACCAAAACCGTGACAGTGAGTTCACCTGGAATGGAATGGCCTGTTTGTGTTAGTGACAGATGGCAATGTTGAGGATATTACAGGTGACACGTACATGCAAGTGATGTCACTGTAGATCATGGTCAGGAAGATCACACACCTGATCATGCTATTTCCAAAATGAGCAGGTTTAGTGAATAGCGCCAGCCAACAAACAGACTCCGCATGGTACTGCAAGTGCATGCCTGCCTCCATAGGTGGATGTCTAGGTGGCAAGGTAAGCGGGCCGCACATAAAGGCCCCACTCATGTAGAAAGACTCGAACACAACTAACTTCTCCTATCTTCTTTCTATCTTAGTAGTGTGTTTGCACACACGGATTCGACCACCCATCTTTTCCTGCTTACCTCCATAGGTGGTGGCAAAGGTGGGCAGGCCGCAGGTCATTGCCTCAATCACCGTCAGCCCAAAGGCCTCGTACAGTGCGGGCTGCACAAAGGCGCCGCGCGTGTCTGCAATGCGGCGGTACAGCTCCCCGTTGCGCACGCGGTTCTTCTGGGCCACGATCCAGCGGATGCACCCCTTCTCGCGCAGGCCGTGCTCCTCGATGATGGCGTGCATCTTGTTGCACTGGTCCTGCTCCTCCCTGGGAAAGGGGTGGGTGGGAGCTGGTGAGGGCATAGTGAAAGCAAGAGGCTCAAGAGCAGGGGCCCATCTAATGGAAACATGGCCAAACCTATGTACATCTCAGCTGTTGGCATTGCCAATTGCGCACGCCAACCTCCTACCCATGTCCACAGATTCCCCAACTCACATCCCTTGCCCCCTCTCTCTCCCCTTTGGTTTTTGAAGCTGATTTTGTTTGAACGCCCCCTCCCTGATTAGACTCCCGCTCTGTCATCGTCCTACACACATGACCACCTCCTATTCATGCTGAGAGACCAACCGCTTGCATCCCGCAGTTTCCATCCCCACCCGCCCACCCCACCCACCCACCTGTCCTTGGTGCGCTCGGGGTCCACCACCCCTCCCACAATCACCAGATTGGCCACCTCCTGCAGCTCGGGCGACCCCGCATACAGCTCAGTCAGCCCCGTCAGGTTCTTGATCCTATCGAGCCTGGCCATGGTGAACAGCAGGGGCTTGGACTTGTCCTTGAGAACCCCGTGGGCGCTGTCGGGACCCTCGTTGTCCCCGAAAAGGAGCTCGTCGATTTCGGAGTGCAGGCCCGTGAGGCGGCGGGGTGTGTCCGTGAAGGGGAAGTAGATGGAGGCGTCGGCGCCCGGGGACACGATGTTGAACTTGGGGTCAAACACGTCGCAGCCCTGCGGGGAAGAGTTTTGGATTAGTTGTTTGACTTTTAAGAGAAAACATGGTGCAGCACAGGATCAAGGGTTAAGTGTGACCATTGGGGTCAAAACACAGCCATGCAGCAGGGGAAGCGACACAACGTGGGTAATGTACGCAAATGGGTACATTTGTTTACTTATCTGGTGTCAATTGCTGGCACTTATTGGATGTAATATGAATGATTAATATGAATGATTCTAAGCTACAATCCTGGGCTGACCAGCTGTCACCAATGCGTACTTGGTGGCCAATATGCCTGCCCAAAACAAACAGGCTCACAATTAACCTGTTGCTCTGTACATATGCAGTTGACTTTGCTCCAGATCTACCATGCTTGCCCTGGTCCAGCAACTGGACCAGTCTCCATTGCATAATTAAGGACGGCCCCCACCCCATCCGACCTACATTCAGCACCCGATACAACCCCGGCATGGTGAAGGAAGTGTAGCTCTCGTACTGGCCCACGCTGTCCTTGCGCCCCGCTATCTCCTGGTAAGTGCTGGTGATGATGAAGTCAGCGTGGTTCATGGCAAGCAGGTCGGCAGAGAACTGGGCGCTGAAGTGGTACTTCTCGTCGTAGTTCTTCCTGCAAGACGCACAGCGTTTTCAAATTAAACTTGCTGCACAATCCAACTCTTCTAAAACGCGCAGGCTGTCTTGAGCAATCTGTGTCCAAATTCCATATATCTTGACCAATTCTCGGGCATTTGCACGCTGCTGAGCTTGCTGTTCCAACAAGGTCTGTGTCTCAGCAATGCACTCAAGGGCAAATGCCTGGGAATAGGGCCTCGCGCCTGTTCGCCAGCCTAAAGCAGATCTTACACCCGACTATTGTGCACACTCCAAATAGGTACTATCTTGAAGGCTTGCCAAAATGGCCGGGTGCCGCAGCTAGACAAGCATTGTTGTCAAGCATGGCTCCACATGTATGCTGCAACTTGGGTAACTAACAACAAGGAATGGTCTCGAAGATCACCAATTACTTGAGTGAGTTCACCACTGCATTGCAAATGTCCACTTAATGGCAACCAATTTCATTCAATGAAAATTCCACCACTTGCTTTGCTACCATGCTTTGCTGCCCTGTCCTCACCAGTAGATGTCCGCATCCTGGTACTTTGTCTTCTCCAGCGCGTGCGCGATGTTGCACTGCGTGACCTGCATGCGGTGGCTGAGTATGGTAGCCACCAGGTTGCCGTCGCTGTAGTTGCCGATCAGCAGGTCGGGCTTGCCACCCAGCTCAGCAGTGAGCTCCCTGCAAGAGCACACAATTGAAGGTGATTTGAAATGGCAACCTTTTATCTTTTTGGTGATTTAAAAAAATGTTAATTGGAGATGATATATGTGATTTAAAAGTTAAAAGATAAAAGCAATAAAGTAGAGCAGCCAGCTACGAGCCATATCATGCAGGTAAATGCACCATGCGCCATGCGCCATCTTCCCGTGCACTCCAGTGACTGCTTGATGCAGCAAATGCTACCTACCTCTTGCCCCCATAGGTGCTACCTACCTCCTACACTGACACGCAACCCATAAACCCTGAATGCACCTTCCTGCAGTCACAGGACTGCAAACACTGCATCCCAAACCCTGGCACCAAATCCGTGTAGTCAGCGCAAACCCTAAGCACCCAACCCCTTGCCAACCCACCTCCTGCAGTCGCGCGCAAAGCCCTCCAGGTAGGGCCAGATGTCGAACCTGGACACCCATCTGCGCAGAACCTGACCGTCGGGGGTGCGGAAGGGGATGCGCAGGATGCGCGCGTGCTGGGTGCCAGAGATACGCTCGTCGCGCTGGTCGCAGGTGGTGCCGTGTGCGTCTGGTATGAGGCGGGTGAGTACTATGATCTGGGGGGTGATCTCCAGGCCCTGCTCCGCAATGCGCTTGCGCATCTCCTTCTCCAGCGCGCGCACCTGGTCCAGGATGTACACCACCTGCGAGGTAATAAAAACACTCAAAATTCCGCTTTAATTAATTTTGACCTTTTTACTTGACGTACAAATCATTGTTCTAAATTTCAAAGCAAAGTGGGTTCCCTTTTGGCATCACAGATTCATAGTTGTTTTCAAGAGAGGAAATGATCTAATGAGCCCAGGTTGGCTCCCTCGTGACTGTGTCAATCCGTGTTAATTCCTGTATTGCATAATTGCATATTGCAATTAAGGTAATGGGGGGTTCAGGTGGCGCTGTGCCGGGTGAAGTACTGGGACGCCAAGCAAAAGGTTGGGAGTAATGTGCCGCCTCAGGCAGCGCTGGTATGGCTGTGCTGCTGCAAAGCGTGTGGATCACTGACTAGCTACCCATGTGACACTGTAGGAGAGCTACACATAGACTGTAGGATACCTTATACTGGCTGCTTTAAAACACGTGTGCCTGTCTGAGCTTGCTATAGGTAGTGTGGGATGATGGACAGTAGCCCACATGTGCTTTGTGTCTGTGGCCCCACAGCGCCACAGCGGCAGCAAGCATTTATGCATGAGTGGCCCCTGTGGCGCCACATGATCTTACCACTCCCATGGCGTCCTGCACCTGCCCGCCACTGTCCGACATGCCCGGGAGGGTGCTCTGCCCAAAGGAGGATGTGGGTTGAGTTTAGGGTTTAATTTATGGTTGATTAAATGTGAATATCTACCTCTAGAGCACCTACATTTGCTTCTCTCGTCGCGCACGTTGCTGCAATTCTCTATGAATATTTTGGCGCACCGCCCCACCTTCTAAAAGGCTGGGGTTGAAATGCCCCAGCAATATCGTCATTGTAAAATTGTCTAAAACTTGAGATGTAAATGTAGACTTATATGCCATCCGAGTGTTGGATGTAACATTGTCATGGTGTGTGTGATGTAGTGCTGGATGTAGCATTGTCCTGGCGATTTTGATGTACAAGTACGCACCTGGCCTCCAGTGTCTGGCATCCCCAGCACGTTGTTCTGCCCAAAGTAGCCATGGGGCGACAGGATGGCCACACTGAAGATGAGGGGGATGCGCGCAAGAAATTTCTCCACAGTGTCTGCATCAGGAGCCTGCAGGATGTCCAGGAGCAGCTGCAGGGTCTCGCGTGTGCGCCCCACGCAGTCCCCCCAACCGGGCTCAAAGCCCAGGTCGCGCATCTTGTCCCTCACCTGGGAGTAGGGCACCTGCGGGGGCGGTGCGTCAGGTGTGGGTGTCAGCACGGTACAGATGTGTGGTGCATTTGCCGCATCCCATCGGCCAGCCAAGTCAGCCTCCAACTAAGACATTCCTCACAGTAAGATTTGATTGCAATTAGCATATTCACACTCATTTGGTCACTCATGTGTAACAACCAGATAGTCATGTTATGCTGGATCTGGTGCATCACTTCAGGATGATCCAGCAAGCAATCATCCAGCAAGTTCAATCAAAAGGCCATACAGGCTATGATGAAGCACCCTTTGAACAATCGATCACCCAATCTTCCAATGATTGTCATCAGCATTTAGGTTAATTTCAGGCCCACCTCATCGTCCAGGTCGGCCAGGTAGTTCTCTGCGCGCGTGAGGTTGCGCTGCAGCTGCTGCAGGGTGCCGATGCGGTCGTTGAGCATCATGTTTGTGCCCTGGTGGTGCACCGTCTGCATCCAGTGCAGCAGCGACTGCGTGCCCTCGCTCAAGCCACCCATGGGGCTGAACAGGCGACCTGAAAGGGAGGTACATGGAGTAATCGACTTTTGAATCATGAGGTACAACTTAAATGCCAGCGTGCCCTCCCTCATGCCACCCACGGGGCTGAACAGGCGAGCTGAAGGGCAGGGTCCTCAGTTAGGTATCAGGTAGGGTCTTAATTAGTTACTAGTTCCTAACTTTGCATGTGCATTCCAGCAGCCAGCCTTGCATGACTGCCAGGCATTTGCATAAGTATTGCAATTGTTCTATCTATATCTAAAAGTGATGGTGGAAATTATACACACGGCCAAGGCACAGGTGAATCAGTAAGGTGTGGCCTGCCATGAAGGGGGTAAGCAAGTTGAGGCTAGGGCTAGCGCTGCACCCTTCATGGCAGGCCACATCTTGAAGACATTTCACGAAGTGTGAGGTAGGTGCAATGCTAGTGGGATTGCATCAACACATTGCACCATGAAGCCCACCTGACAGGTGCTTGTTGAGGAAGAGCACGCCCTGGCCGATGGATGAGGGGCGGGACATGCGTGGGAAATTTGAGTTGAAGGGCTCAAAATCGATCTCCAGCACCAGTGGGTCCTCCTGGTAGTGCAGGCTCCTGTCCTGGTTGGCTGCAGCATCACAGGGGGTTGGATATCATGAGTGCTGCACACACAGGCCGATTATGATATGGCGGGTTGATCATGTGCCAGAATGAAGGCAGCAACTAACCATGTGGATGTCACCCAAACTATGCTGTGCTGCCAGGTGTCCTGCTGCTGCTCCGCACTCCTACATGTGGTGCAGCAGCAGAAAAATTGGCGCACAACATAGTTTGGTTGACATCCACAGTGTCAGTGGCATGGACCCACGGCAGGCAGTTCCATGCAACCAGTAATTGCCGATTGCCTGCATGTCTGACATGGATCCAAATGGACATAAATTGCCAATGGTCGGCATGTATGTCATGGATCCATGCAACCAATGATTGCCGATTGCCTGCATGTCCACCCAATCACGGCATCAATGACACCCATTACAATTCTCCCCCCACTGCCACTGCTGTTGAGTGCACCTAATGGATCAGATTGTGCAAGCCCAGCTGCTGCACTTCAGGCTTAGCCTCCTGCCAATGGCCCAATGATTGGATTATCCCCAAATGGGGTGGCACAACAGAATGGCACCGCACTGGCAGCATTCAAGGCAGCCCATGCACAGAGTGACGCAAAACAACGTCACACAGCTCACTGGCCCGCCAATATAGAGTGTTGCAATCGAGTCTGCCAACAACTTGAACAGAAGATTTTCTACCCCTCCCCCTACTTTCTACTACAATTAGTGCCCACCTGCCAGGTGCTCCTTGATTGCCAGGTACTGGCCCACGGGTATGAGCTCTGCGCTCATCTGCTCAGTCTCAATGAGCAGGTACTCCCACTCCCCGATGTTGGGGCGCAGCGCCAGGCCCACCAGGCAGGCATCGGAGTGGATCACCACTTCCTAAGGTGTAAGGTACTCAGTTAGCAACATGCCTAGCAACACAACTAGAGTGTAGCGGTCAGATGCAGCGCACAGCGATTGCGTCCTGTCACCATTTTCTACCTGCCAATAAATTCGCAAATACACACACATAAAATAAAGTGAATTTCTACCTGGCAAATGCGCAGCAGGTAGGTAAAGTCACTCTGCAGCACATCCTGGCAGCAGTGCTCCTGTGTGGCGATGACCTTGAGCTCGTCCATGAGGGTGTGGGGCAGCACCACAGGCTTCTCGCGCCCAATTTCAAGGGTCCTGCGATGGGGTAGTCATGACCCGTTAGCGACTCATTGGATGCCGCAGTGGTATGGTGTGCAGGACCAGCACCTTCCACACAGTGTGTGTGGCGTCTTGGCAGTGTAGATGGCGGTTGAGTTTCTGGAGCATTCAGGGTGTGGGCATGGCGAAAGTGCAAACACGACAGCGGGGCAGCCAGCCTTTGATGCAACCAGGCAGCACCTGGCACTACCTTGGAGCCAAGGGACAGTTACCAGACACAAGGTTAGCAGCAAGCATGGAATGACACACCACCAGTACTGCGCCAGGCATGAAACGCTAATGGGTTGATGCAGGGCAAGCCACTGCTGCAGAGCACTAGGGATACAGGAGGGCAAGGGTTTGGCTTCCACCAAATCACAATTGCTTACTTCGAAAGCAGGATGTACAGCTCGTTCCTGTGCTGCAGCAGGGCCCGCGCAAAGACAGCCACTGGCCCATCGCTGAGGGATATTGTGCGCTGAAGGGTTTTGCTGGCACCAGGCCGTGGCGATGAGGGTGGCTGGCTGGCTGGCTGGACCCCTTCCCCATCAAGCTTTGTGAAAGGAGAGGGAGCACGTCCCAGCCCAGCTTTGCCACTTATGCCTGTCACAGGTGGCGGAGACACTGCGTTCAAGGTTCCGACAGTGCAGTTGATTGCATCGTCGTCCAGCGCCGAAGCCGAGCTAGGGGCTCTGTACATGTCTTGCTCTGACACCGCGTTGCTTTCGGCACGGTCCATATTGGTTCCCATGTTGCAAGCTGGTGCACTGATGCCACCCAGGAAGGTATCACGGTTTCCTGATTGAAGCTAGTATCGAAACTGCTGCCTCTCAACAGTGTTGGCACCTCTGTGGTATGCTACAAACTTCAAGGCGCGTGAGAACAAGGCTAGCCCAACACAACTTCCTTTCGCAGAGTGGCGTAGGGTCTTTCAGTGGTGGTTATTGTCCTAGACCTAGCTAGTCCTGACGCAGCATATATTATTCAGGGCCTGAGTGTGTGCAACCCAGTAATAACACTAAGGGGTTTCGCCGAAAGTTTCGGAAAGTCAATCACAGCACACCGGATAGGGTCTCGTTACAAAGGTTGGCGATAGATTGCGTGGGGAGTCAGAGTAAGTAGGCGTGGAGGGTAGATGTACCATTGCTGCTGACTCCACTGTTGGGTGGCTTGCACACCCCGTGCACGTGATATTTGGAGTGCCCAAAGTTGTGTGCAGTTCACTGTGGCTTCCGAGAAGTCAAGAGGAAGGTTGCACATGTGGCACACATGCATGCATGCATCCGTCATCTTACAAGCACACAGAACGTCAGTAGAAAGTGCGGCTGTCCGAAAGTATCAAACGTCGAAGACAATCGTGGAAGGGGCTCACAGGCATACAACTTGTATTACAAGAGCTGCTTTCAGGCACAGCGAAATTGTCCATCCCCGAAAATGCACAGCGGTTCCCAGGGACATACGTTTTAAACCAACATATTTCTTTTATATTTCATTCATTTTCACCTATTTCAAACACGGTCAGATGCAACAGTTGGTAGCGTCTGATCTTATTGTTCAAAGAGTGTAACATACGGTACCAGGGGATCAAGGTCAGCTACTCAGTGACAGGTTGCCAAATATGGTGTCCCTGTGGCAACGCATTGAACACACCCCGCGGCCCACAGCTGAGTACACTGGAATAATGCAGCAAAAATACCGTACAGGTCAGCGGTATACATTTCACGCATTATGTCCATACATCAACGGCTGGGGCAAACATTCACCGTCATACTTCCAGAATTGATACATCAATAGTCAACAAATAGTCACACTTAGTGTCAAGCACAGTGGGCGGGAAGTGCCCAGTATGGTGCTTAGGCTACTGTTAGGACGTCGGATAAAAATGACGTAGGCTACCAGGGAATCGTACCACGTGTACATCACAGACACAGACAAAATCTGATACAAGGGATACAGAACCAGCAGGTCACAAGATTTCGTGTTGACAAAGCAACCTGGCATACAACGGTCAGATGGTGACAGCAGAGGGGGAAAGGAAAGAAACCCGCGGGTCTAGAGCACTGTCAGTTGCGGTCCTGCTCATCGCCCACACACCCTTTGTCACAATGACTTAATAAACTGCGCGACCTTCATCATGACCTCCACCTCGTCAACGGGGCCGCCATCAAAGGTGACCTCCAGCCGCAGCCGGTTGTGTTTGATCTCTAACAAGTCCATTTTGTGCACTGGAGCCGCACTGGCAGCCGCGCTGACTGGCAGGGAGGGGGTCGATGCAGGTGTGGCCGCGCCCTCCGATGGTGCAGCAATGGGCCCAGGAGATGCGGGTGTGGCTGCGCGCTCCGGTGCAGCAGCAATGGGCCCAGGAGATGCGGGCGCAGGGAGCTGTGGTTGTATGGGCTCTTTGGACAGCAGCACTGCAGCCTGATTGGGTGGTGACTGGGGAGGAGTGTGGCTGGGTTGCTGCAGGGTCAGGGCTGGGTCTGCTGGCAGCTCGATGCTGGGGGAGCGCTGCACCTTGGTGGGCCTGCGTTGCACATGGGTGAGCCTTAGTGGACATGGGGGCAGGCGGCCCAAGTGGGCTGATGATTCAGATGCCCAATGTGTTGCAATGTGGATGAACATGCCCATTTTGTTCTCATGAGCAGCGATGACGGCAATGGTGCACATGCTGTTGCAACGGTCCACATGCTCTTATCCCAACATGTAGCAGATAGCAGGCAGGCCAGTTGTTAGCACAAAGTGAAATTACAATTACCCAACAAGGGGCTGCCAGGGGCGTACTTTTGCTTCTTGCGCCGGTGGTCCACCTTGGTGCCGGGCTCATCAGAGGCAAATGGCTCCGGCCGCTTGCCGTCGTCCTCAACTGGCAAGGGCACCGTGTGGGGCGCGCCGATGTCCAGCATCAGCTTGATGATCGGCTTTTGCTGCGCTTGCAGCGCGTAGTCCAGCGGGGTCAGGCCCTTATGGCAGGTGGCCCTGGAGAGTTTTGATGTACTCAATTAAACGCTTCCAGACAATCTACAAGGCGTTGGATTTGTGGAAACCTGGAGGACAGTTGTCAACATGCGCATGGTTGCCACTGGTGCAGTGGACGCTGGATCATGAACCATGAACCATGGTGCAATTGCTGGCAGCAGGTCCCGCTGTGTCAGCGATGGGGGTTGGTGATGCTCCATACCGCTTCATACCTGTAGTTGCCTCCACTCCTGATCAGGTCTTCCACCAGCGCCTTGCGCCCCAGCCTGGCGGCTAGGTGGAAGGGCGTGCACCCGTCCTTGTCATGCAGGTTGAGGGTGGTGCGGGCGAGCGACGGCGCATGGTTGATGAGCATGCGCGTGATGTCCCCTTGGCTTTTCCGGTACAGCGGTGCTGATGCAATGTAGTGGAATGCCGTCCACAAATCATTGTCCTGCACGCCTATGTCGGCGTCATACGCCAGAAGCTCTGTCGTGATCGAGGGCATGCCCTGTACACCAGCACGCACAGGGTCAGCGTGGCACACACCTGTCATCCGGTGGTGCATTCCAGCAAGCAAGCGAGGGGTGCTACAAGAGAGTATTCCGGCAGCTAGCTACTGCCACTGAGGGGCTCAGCAACATCTGTCCCACCAGGTACAGTTACGTGCGTGCCGCAGGGGGGGTGCATCTACCAAAGCGCAGCAGTGTCCCACCTTATCCGCCGCACTGTTCTAGGGTTTAGGGCCTAGGGTCTAGGGTCTGTCCCACCAATGCCCCACCTTGTCCACCGCAGTGTGCAACGGAGTGCAGCCGTCACGGTCGGGGAGGTTTGGGTTGGCGCCGGCCTTGAGCAGGAAAGCGGTGGTGGCCACGTGGCCGTGGTCCACTGCATAGTGCAGTGCCGCGTGGCCCTGGGTGTCCTGCACATTGACGCCCGCGCCCCCCTGCACCAATGCGTCCACCACCCGCAAGTGGCCTTCTCCTGCCGCCACCTGTGCAGGCACAGGAGCCAGGGGTCACCAACAACTGGTAGGGGTGTTCAGCTTTAGGAGAGGACACTCAAACCTTAAAGGGAAGCCTGCCTTGAGGACAGCACCAGCAGGCAGTAGCTGGTGTGCAATACAGGGTTGAAGTCACGAGATGCCACTCATAAAGGAGCCTACCAGGACGCATAAGACTGTGTGTCTTGCAAGGAGCCACACTGCCTTCTACAAGAAGTGTGCAAATGCCAGCGCGCGTGTACTGACCTGCAATGCGGTGCACCCGCCCTCGTCTCGAAAATCCACTTCCACGTTGGCATCGAGGAGAGCTGCTACCAGCTCCATGTGCCCCTTCTCCCCCGCGTGGTGCAGCGGTGTGAAGTTGTAGCGAGCGGGGTCAACCTCCTGCAGGGCTGCACCGCCCACCTTGCCCGTCCGTATCTTTTGGGCCAGCAGGTCCATGTTCCCGCCCTTGATGAGCTTGAGGGCTTCCCCCATTGGAGCCCCCATGCAGTGCCAGTGCCACTGCCAGGCTAACAGGCAGCGCTATGCCGGTGGAGCTGACAGCAGCTTGGTAAGAATGACCCTGCACGGGAGAGGAACCTCAGGTACTACAAGGGTTTGGGTTGGCAACCTGGCTAGGCGGCGCAGTGGCCGTATCACTGCACATGCATGGCTGACGCATATCCATGAGAGAATTGAAGACTAAGGAAGGTACTGAACCTCTTCCTTGCTGCCAAGCACAAGACTGGAATCCCATGCTGGCAGGGACAAGGGGCACAAGGTTGAAGGTCCCTTGCCCAACCACTTCCCCTACGCAGCATGAAGCTTACGCCACAACAATGTATCAAGGCTTCAACAGTTTAATAGGATAGCCAGATCCCGTATGCTGTGGCTGTGCGCTGCGTATGTTGGGGGACCGTTTGTCCCTAACACCGTACAGGGCTCAGGCCGCAAACTGAGCTGCCAAAGTGCTAACGTGTACTCTTTACAGCAATGCACTGCAAGCTTGATGTTAACTGTTTATGAAATGGTGCCACCACAACCGTTCCGTTAGCCCAAAGGCTGGTGCACCTTACCCTGGCGCAAGATGCATGCATATAGTATATGATATACGATACCTTGCATACGCCTGGTGCCTGGGGTTGGGCAGCCGGGGTGCTGCACTGGGATGCGCTAGCCACCAAACGTCGTTTTCACTAGTAAAGGGAGGCACTGGGACAACAGAGGCTCAAGTTGTCGCGTATTTAAAAGCTTGCTGCCAAAGGGTGCAGTTGCAGTCGCCAACGGGTTCCACGCGCGAGTGTTTGGCCCCCAAACGTATGACCAGCAACAGTGTTAGATAGCTTTCATGGATGAGACTAGGTTGAGCCTTCGGCCGAAGGTTTTGGGCAAACAGGAGAATCGTTTGTCAAAGGCATTGTACATCCGCTTCAGTGGCTGTGGCTCGGGTTTTGGACCCTAAACGTTACCCTACTCAGTGGGCACTTTCTAAATGGTCCTTCGCCGTCGTCAAAAGGAACACCACGCAGTATTTGCAGTAGCTCATTTTCGTTGGTATTTTGACTCGAATCGTGCTTTTGTGCACCGGCTGTCAGGCAGCCTCTTGCATGCATACACTGCGGCTGCATGCATTGCTTTCTAACGAATCCCTGGCCCCGGCAGCCTCAAAAGGTACCGACCAACACCTGGGTTATTGGGGCTCGAAACCTTGAGAGGTTGTGCTTTTTCAAACCTACCCACCTCCTAATATTGTCAAAAACTCGGCAACGGGTGAGGATGGCTGCGCATAATGCGGGGCTGCCGATAATCAAGTCACCACAAGACAAAAAGCTGTACCGCCACACCGTTCTGCCCAACGCTGTCCAAGTACTGCTCATTCATGACCCAGAAATGGCTGGCCTTACGGCCGCAGCCGCTGAACAAGGGCGCGAGAGGGATGTCGGTTCCAGTGATGCCAGCGATGACGAGTCAATGGAGGAAAGTGGCAGTGAAGGAGAGGGCGGTGACGAGGATCTCACCTCGGAGGAAGACGAGGAAGAGGAGGAGGTAGCATAGAAAAAGCCCGACTGGTTATGCATGTATATGCATGCACGTGCCTGCATAAGGGCAGCTTCATGCCCCTAGCAACAGTGTACAAGCCAAGGAGGTGTACTTGAATGTCAGCAGGTCATACCTACACCGTTATAGCTTGGTATGGTACCACCTGCTTCTTGGCGTCCTGGTGCCTCATCTTGCAACGTTGTGAATACAGTGCACGCCATTTAGTGCCCACCTCGCTAAAAACCCTCCAAGGGTGGATACTACTATGCTGTACATATATGTGTACTGTTCTGCGGCGTAGGATGGTGAAGAGCACGACGAGGGTGTGCACGCCACCAGCCCCGACCACAGCAAGAAGCATCAGGCGCACAAGCCTACAAAGAGGGTGGGTTACGTCACCAGCAGCGCACAATGGCATCATCAGCATCCCATCACACGATGTTCGCAATGGCGCACTTACATGACTGCCGCATGTCATGCTGGGTATGTGGTCCAGTTGGTGCTGCTGAGCAACAGACAATTCCACACTGTCCACTTGACACCGATATGCTGCTACATCGAAAATACCCGGAAATTTAATTCTGATTTCCTGATGACGCTCTTATGTTGGTTGCAGGCGGCAGCTGCCATGGTTGTAGGTGTTGGGAGTTTCTCGGATCCTGCGCACCTCCAGGTAAACACACTGCACGCTTGAGCGAGCGGGCCGGCACAGAACTCCTGCACCAGCGTGTATACCCACGTTGTATACCCATAGTTGGGGTATATATGGATGTGCCACTGCTTGAAGCAGAATTCCAGCCATAGGGTTTGTGGCACTTATAGCGCTTGGATCTGTACCCTGTAAATGAAGATGTGGTAAGTAAACAGTTTTTAATCATATGATTAGGTCACAATCCCAATCCCAATACATCAGCACATTTGCATTGCAGCCACACACGCAGATGCACATGATCCCAGGCTCAATATTAGACTCGCCCCCCGCCATCTGTGCCCCCATGCGATCGGCCACCCTTCCCGCAAACTGTGCGCAGGGCCTGAGCCACTATCTGGAGCACATGCTGTTCATGGGCAGCGCAAAGTACCCAGACGAAAACGAGTACGACGCGTTTCTGACCAACCACGAAGGGTCGTCCAACGCATACACGGAGCTGGTGGGTGCCTGTGCCAGTGGGCACCATCTACACCAATCTGCTGCAATCCATGTTGCAAAGCATGCTGTAGTCCAGTAATCACTTGCCATCCACGTTAATCTGCTGCAATATATATTGCAAATCATGATGTCATACAATATTCACGTGCCATCCACATTGTAGTCCATCAACATGTTGCCATCCATGCTGCCATCCATGTTGCACGCACTGGGGCACATGCTGGTGCAGCGTGGGTAAATGCGCTCATGGAGGGCTGTTTCCGCACCGATCATGGTCGTGCATGAGGTCCATCGAATGCATGTATGGCGCTGATGGGTGCCTGTGGTGGTGCGTGGGTTGTCATTCATCAGTTGGTGCAATTGAGGTTGAATGCACGCGCTCCCCAGCGCACAGCGTGGTCAGATGCAATCATTATATTTGCAACTCTGTCTTTTGCAGAGCCCTGCAAATTCAGCCCCTTCAGGGGAACACACATGCAACTTGCACAGCATTTCTCAACACCACAACCAACTACAAATCCAACCCCACCGCACCCCACACCCAGGAGTACACCAACTACCACTTTGACGTGAAGCCCGCTGCGCTGCGCGGCGCCCTGGACCGCTTTGCGCAGTTCTTCATCGACCCGCTGGTCAAGGCGGACGCGCTGGAGCGGGAGGTCATGGCGGTGGATAATGAGTTCACAGGTGGGGGGGTGGGGCAAGGGTAATAAGATAATTATAGGAGAATAATAGTTCACGGGTAGGTGGGATGGGGGGTGGGGGGTGGGTGCCACCACATAGAAGGGGTGGGGGGTAATACCGGGGAAGTGCCGATCACCAGCATCTTTGCCGGCATGCATGCTTCATCCCGTCAGCACGAGATGCATCCGCTGGTTGTGGCCTATGAGCATGCATGCCCAATAACTTTGTGAGTGTGTGCGCATTTCAGCCTCGAATTCACCCCTGGCCCGCTGCCTTTTTTTGAGAAGAAAAGGGCAGACATTGCTCTTATTATGTAAGTTATATTTTTCTCCCTTCAAAGCAAATTCTCATGAAAATGCAATTAGAATTCCTTTTACTTTGCCTCACCTCACACCACCCACCTGCAGGTGTTGTCCAGAGCGACAGCTGCCGCATGATGCAAATCCGGTGCCACAGCGCGCGGCAGGGCCACCTGTACACGCAGTTCACATGGGGCAACCGCAAGTCGCTGTGCGACGACCCGCGCACCCAGGGGGTGGACGTACGCGAGGAGCTGGTGCGGTATTACAGGTGGGTGCGGGGTTCAGAGTGTTCTATGTTGTCCCTTTATCTAATTTTTAAGAGTTAGGAACAGCAATACCGTGCTGTTGTATTATTAGAAGACTTAAAGAGAGCTTTAAAGAGTTACAAAATAAAGTTGCAAAATAAAAAGGATAAAAAAAGAAGTAGAACACTTTTCTATTTGCTTTATTGTCAAAACGCTAGCCATTGTGGGCACAGCACATGCACCTGTAATGGTCATTATGATTTCATGCATATAACTCCCATTGCTGCGGACCCATGCTGGCATTTCCTCCTCCAGGCAGCAGTATGGTGCTGAGCGCATGCACCTGGTCATCATGGGAGGGGAGGACCTGGACACCCTGCAGCAGTGGGCGGGGGAGCTGTTCAGTGGGGTGCCAGGGGGGTGCGGGCCACGCAAGAGGTTTGGGGATGTGGGTTTCCCGTTTGAGGCTGGGCGACTGTATGTGCTCCCCAGCATCACGCAGCGCCACGAGGTCAGCTTGTGCTTTCAGCTCCCCAGCCTGGAGAAGCACTACCGGTGGGGGTGTGTGCAGGAGGCTGATTAGGATGTGGGCTAGGGTTTGTAGCGCCTCAAGATCAGCCTGTGTTTTCAGCTGCCCAGTCTGGAGAAGCCTTATAGGTGGGGTAGGGGTGGGATTTGGCCAGGGTTTGTGGGTGAGAGGTTGTGGTTGACAGGCTGCTGGTCAGACCTCAAACTGTGGTGTCAACCCGAATTTTTTATATTTGCTGAGCTCAGTCAGGTTTGGCATGGCTCTTTTCTGGCGACGCCCAAGGCTCCCTGCCGGGCTTGAATATCTTGTTTCATAGCCTAATGCCTGTTTTTCGAGCATCATCACAGGCTTTCTGCTTTTGTGGCTCAGGAAGAAGCTGGATGAGTACCTAGCGCACCTCATCGGCCACGAGGGCCAGGGCTCGCTGCTGTCTGCGCTCAAGGCGCGGGGCTGGGCCAGCGACCTCAGCGCGGGGGTGTCCGAGTCTGGCTATGACCACAACTCGGCTGTGTGCCTGTTTGACGTGCACATCACGCTCACTGAGGCGGGGCTAGCTGCGGGGCCAGGTGTGTGGGTGTGTGGGGGGGTTGGGGGGATGGAATGGAGGGTGAGAGCCAGGTGTGGGGTCAGGGGGAATGGGCATTGGCTGTTGCCCCTTTGGTGAGCAGTGACTGGGGTGTCTGAGTATGGCTATGATGGCAACTTGACGATGTGCCATTTCGATGTTCACATCACGCTCACTGAGGCGGGGTTGGCTGCGGGGCCAGGTGGGTGGGGATTTTGGGGAGGGGTGCAGGGGTGCAGTGGAAGGGGTGGGGGGGTGCCATGACATGAGGGTGTGCACCCTGGCGGTATGAGAAGGGCACTGCACAGGTCCCTCCTATCTTACCAAGGAGTCAGGGGTTTCTTATGTCAAATGTAACAAGCTAATAAAAGTAATTCTATTGTTATCTTGCTATCCTTTCTAAATATAATGACACTAAATCCTATTATCATCGTATTACCCTCGCTCATGTCCTCCCGCCCTGGCAGGGTTTGGCCTGGCCCCCGTGGGGGTGGCATTCGAGTACCTCCAGCTGCTGCGCGCGGTTGGCCCCCAGCGCCGCTACTTTGACGAGATGCGGCTGATGGCGGACATGAAGTTCAGGTTTGCTGAGGAGGAGGACGCGTGCGAGGCGGTGATGGGCCTGGCCACGCACATGCTGTACTACCCACCGGAGCACGTGCTGGCTGGGGACTACCTGTACGACGACTGGGATCCGGAAATGGTGCGCAGGGATGGAGAGGGGCCTTGTGTGCAAGCTGTGATGTTGCTCGCCGGGGGATGGGGAGGGAGGGGGGATAATGTGTAGTAGCTGAAGTGTTGGCCAGAGGGGTTTATGTGGAGGAGGAGTCATGTGATGGGCCTGGCCATGCACATGCTGTACTACCCGCCCGAGCACGTGCTGGCTGGGAGTACTTGTACTACGATTGGAATCCGGAAATGGTGCGAACGGGGATGAGGTGCACGCTGTGGTGTTGTCCACGAGGGGGTGGGGGGCGAGGGGGTCTTTGTGTAGTGGCTGGGTTACTGGTCAGAAGGTTGTGTGTGGAGGAGGAGGCATGTGATGGGCCTGGCCGCGCACATGTATTGCACTATCCACCGGAGCTGGCTGGTGACTACATGTATAACGACTGGGATTGGGAAATGGTGCGCGGGGATGGGTGGGTAGTGGTGAGGGGTGGTAGTGTGGTTGGAGGCTGAAGACTGGTTACAGTTACAATGTTTCTATGCATGCGTTGGGTGGGATGCACCTAACCAGGGGCCACATGAGGGGGGGGGGGTTAGCTTGAACAGCAGCCCACGCCTTTACCCTGTGCAGGCCACCCAGCTTTAGAGTTAGGTATAGGGTTTAGCAGCAGCCAATGCCTGTGCTTCCCTGTGCAGGCGACGCAGCTGCTGGGCATGATGACACCTGGCAAAGCGCGGGTGGACCTGCAGACCAGCAACTATGCTGACGTCAGCGGCCAGCTGGCGACCTGGGAGGGCGCCACGTCACACACTGAGCCATGGTTCGATGTGACCTACTCAACGGCGGCGCTGCCAGTCCACCTCATGCACCAGTAAGGATTTGGTACCGCTGTGTAGTAGAATTATACACGTTTGCGTTCATAGGATGTGTGCTCAGGTTGGCGATACCTGCCAAGGTGTGCGTGTGATGCCGGTTTGCATGCCTGGCGGCTAATCTGGCTCTATAGCAGGATTGCATACAACAAAAACCGCAAATTCACTGATGACCTGAGTTTGTACCAGGTGGCAAACATCATGATTTTTAACCGATGCCTGAATGATTACTTGTGTGTGTACCATCCCAGGTGGCAAACAGCGCCTGCGTCACCCGACCTCAAGCTGCCCCCCCCAAACGACTACATCCCCTCAGACTTCTCCCTGCGCTGCGACGACACCCCGACAGCAGAGGCGCTCAACGCCCCCACAGCCAACGGCGCCACCCCCTACCTGGCCGCCCCCCCCACCCTCCTCCACAACGCCCCCGGGCTGCGGGTGTGGCACAAATGCGACACCACCTTTAGGACCCCCCGCGCAAATGCCTACATTGCGCTGGTGTCCCCTGCCACCTATGACACCCCCAGGCATGCCGCTGCCACCCACCTTGTGATCAAGCTGCTGGAGGACTCGCTGTGCGAGGTTGCGTACCTGGCTGACCTGGCGGGGCTGAGTTATAGCCTGTGGCCAGAGGGGAAGGCAGGTGGGTGACATGCGGCTTAAGGCTGGGGTCGGGGGTTGGGGTAAAGTTAGAAGGCAGGTGGGTGGCATGGGATTTGGATGTAGGGTTGGTGGTGTAGGGTTTAGGGTTTAGGGTTAAGTTACAGCGTCTGGGCAGAGGGGAAGCAGGTGGGGTTTTTGTGGGGGTCAAGAGGGGCTGATACTGTGGGGGTTACTTTAAGTGTATTCGCATTGACAATATATCGGTGTTTTCTGTCCAGGATGTCACCCAGCCACCAAGGTTTTGTGCCCCTTTTATTACTTTGCTTCCAACTTAATTTATTTACTCATTTTATCTACTCATTTTATACGTGAGTTCATTCCTGATCAAATGAGAGCATGTGCTTACCTGATTGACTCCTGTCTGAAGTACTTCATTCCCTTTTAAAAAAAGGAAAAGGAATGTTGTAACTCTTCGCCCCTTCTTTTCCTTGCGCAGGCATTGACTTCAAGGTGGACGGCTTCAGCCACAAGCTGCCCGTGCTCACCCGCCACATCTTCTCAGCACTGGCCGCACTGGCGCCAGCCCCCGAGGCGCATGCGCGCGTGAAGGAGGCGCTGGTGCGGCGCTACCGCAACGCCAACCTCAAGCCGCCCAAGCACTCCACCTACCTGCGCCTCATGGCCCTGCGCGCGCAGCAGTGGACCAACGAGGAGGTGCTCAAGGTGGGGATTGATAATAATAACGTTATAAAACAGGAAAAAAGTGAAGTAGTGGTGAAAAAACAAGTTCTGGTTTTTATGTGGATGGGGTTGCAGCAGTGGATCAAGGAGGAGGTGCTCAAGGTGAGCAGTGGTGGAGATTGGGTGGGGGATGGGGCACGGCAGTGTCAGGGTTGAGCGTTGGCATCACAAGCGTGCCCGGCTCCTTAACCCCAATCATCAGCGCTCAACCCACCAAAAACCCTTGTTGCAGGAGCTGGAAACCCTAGAGCTGGCCGACGTGACCGCCTTTGTGCCCCGCCTGCTGCACAGCGTGCACCTGGAGGTGCTGCTGCACGGCAACATGGCGCCGCAGCAGGCACTGGAGTTGGCCCAATCGGTGCGGGCCACGGTGGCGTGGCGCCAGCTGGCGTCGTGTGAGCGGCCGGTGGAGCGGGTGGTGCAGCTGGCAGAGGGGCACAGCTACCTGCACAGGTGAAACAGCGTGGCTGGTTCTGAGAGGTGTACTGTGTTCATTGCAGCGGATGACGCGCCATGTGCATCTGATCGGTATTGCTCCGTGCATGCGACCAATTTGTCATGCGCATGCGATTGGTTCCAGCAAGCATTGACTTTGCCCGAAGCACTCGGACTAGAAAATGGATTGCATTTGGCCCCTATTTGCCCACTGTGTTTCCCAGTCCAGGCTTGTGTTAGGGTTCAAGCTCATGTCAGCGTTTGTGCTCCCGCAGGGCGCTGGTGAAGAACCCCGATGAGGACAACTCTGTGGTCGAGGTTTACTACCAGTGGTGCCTGGACAGCCCCACCGCACGGGCAGCAGTGGCGCTCCTAGACCAGGTAAGCAGGTTCCACCTGACAGGAGGGGTTTCCAGTAGGGTTGAGGGGCTACCGTTGATATTTTGTGCAGCTGTGCGGTTCTGCTCTCTTACGTGTGGGCTAACCGCCTGGAACATGCATGCCCCTGTGATTCATGTGTGCCTGATTGACACTATCTGTTGTGCATGTCGTCAGTGTGACTGCAACTTTTGAGTGTGACTGTGGTTGTGGTGCGCAGGTGCTTCACGAGCCCCTGTACGACCGCCTGCGCACTAAGGAGCAGCTGGGATACACAGTGCATGGGGGGATGAGGCTGACGCATGGTGTGCTGGGCTACTGCGTCCTGGTGGTGTCGGGTGGGGGCAGAGGGGGTTTGGGGTGTGGTGGGAGAGGAGGGGAGGGGATGTAGGGGGGGAAGGGCATGTATTTGAGGTAATATGGCTGGTGATGGTTGATGGAGGTGGGGGCAGCACTGCACCTGGATGATGAGGTGAAGCTCCCATACTTTGCACATGAATGTTGGAATTACCCCAGGATCTGCCATGGAATTGAATAGACACTCTGCATTTTGGGACCGGGCCCCCGCTGCCATCATTTCAACGTTTTCCCCCTCAACTCCCCCACCCCCTCTCCCAGGCTCCCACGGCCCCCGCCACCTGGACGAGCGCATCGAGTCCTTCCTGGCCTCATTTGCCGCCACCCTGGCCGCCATGGAGCCCGACGAGTTCTCCCGCCACCTGGAGGCGCTGGTGGCATCCAAGCTGCACAAGGACAGGTCACTATCGGAGGAGGCGGACCGGCACTGGGAGCAGATCTCCAGCCGGCGCTATGGGTTTGGTGCAAGGGAGGAGGAGGTGGAGGAGCTCAAGGGGATGACGCAGGAGAAGCTGCAGGTAAGGTGTTTGCAGGACAATGGGGTGATGGTGTGGTATTTCGGGGCGGACATGGGGGCGTAGGGGGTTGGGTTGTCAGACTGTGGAGGTGATCAGAGGGGGAGTTGAGGGGCTCAACTCAAGGGGGTAAAGCAGGAAGTGCTGCAGGTGAGACGGGGTGGGTAAGTGGGCCGCACTGGATTGGGGCAACTTATCTTCCGCTGCCAGCAAGAAGGGGTGATGAAGGGGCGGGTAAGGTTTTGTGGAGGTATGTGTGTGGGCTACACAGCATGGCATGACCAGGTGCACCATTGTACCAGGCGAGGGGCAGGATTGTACTATCAGGTACCCATCAACGGCTGCATCGTGATTAATACAATTTTTCAATCCAGCGCCACCAACCCACATCTCTATCTTCCCCACAGGGCTGGTACTCGCGCTACCTCTCGGCCGCCTCCCCCCAGCGCCGCAAGCTGGCCATCCACGTTGTGGGTAGGGCACATGCCGCTGAGCTGGCGACACCGGCACCAGCCGCCACAGGACCCACCACCCTGATTGACAGCCTGGATGATTTCAAGGCAGCGTTGCAGCTGTTTGATGCGTTGGCACAGGAGCCTGTTTGAGGTGGCGGGGGTGCTTGGGAAGGGATGCAGTGGACCGTATTCTTGGATTGCTGTGGGATGTTGGCTGGATGATCGCAAGCGCACCAGTCAAGTACAATGTACACGCCTGAACTGCAATTGCAGTGATTGTGTCAATGGTCATTGGGGAATGCCATTGTGATGAGCACGTTCAAAGCTCTAGAGCTATCGTGGATGGTTTAGGGTAGTCTTATATGATGTGTGCCAAGCCACAATCTGACTGGCAGCTGCATCCACAGAGGTTGCGTACTATGAGTACACATACTGAGTATGTGGCCCATGGGATGACAAGAGTGTTCAGAACTGCAGTTGGTTGCACCATGGCTTGCTTGGAGCCTTGCTGATGCTACGTTATGGTAACCACCAAGTGTTTGTTAGTGTGTTACACACTACAGTACAGTACACGCATCGAAGGGGACAAAAAATGAGCTGGCGGTGGGTTTGTCAACGATCAATACACACCTTGAACAAGTCACCAGAAACTCATTCATGGCATGCATCAAACATTTTGTCTCAGATATGCTTTATCAATTCTTTACAGAATGCTCATAAGAGCAAGTGAACCACTTTTCAGACGACGACTGCAGCTGTCTGCCAGCTCATGTGTTTGCTGCTGTTCTTTTATGTGCAAATACTTGCAGATATCAGACCTTTGAAGTGGCATCAACTTTAAATCCCCAAAACTGACTGGCAGACTGTTGCGGTCAAAGTTGATTCCACTTCAAAAGTCTGACAATTGCATTTTAATTGCATAAAAACAGCAGCAAACAAGTGAGCTGGCAAACAGACATGCTTTATGAATGTCCCTCATGTCAGGTGCACCTGCTTGCTCAGCCCACCCTTGCTCACCAAACCCATCCAAAGTCTACCCACATCGTGCGCACGGTGGTTGCAGTCAACGTGGCCACAGATGTGCAAACTCCTCTTTTCATTCAACAGGCGGCCTGTCAAAGAAGAAGTAAAGAGGGGACAGCGAGTGGCGGGAAGTTTACCCACATCGTGCACACGGTGCCAGCAGCTTCCCCCCGCAACTCCCTGCCCCCTCTTCACTCCTTCTTTGCCAGGCCGCCAGTTCAACAAAAAAGGAGTTTGCACACTTGTGGTCACGTTCACTCCAAACGAGCAGAGCTGCTGCCCAGACAATGCACAGCACTCATTAAAAGTCGAGAAGCTCAGCCTGTACAGCCACAGAAACCTGCCAGGCTGCACTCACCACCGCTTGGCATGATGGCGCAAGAATCCCAGCACGCCTGTATCAGCTGCTGCGTGTCATCAAACAGGCACTACTGGCAGCCATATCCCGGATTCTTAGTGCCCCACCAAGCCTGCTTGCCCCCTTCAAGCTCGAAGCCATAGTCCAGTGACAATGCAACAGCAGCTGGCAACTGGCATGTTGTTTGCCAAACCTCCTCCACCACCATCTTGAGCTGCTGGGTTCAGGCTGCAGCTCGGAGCGTGCGCGCCCAAGGCGCTGCAAAACTGCCCCGCCCACCTGTGCCCACCAGGCTGAACTTGTCCAGTCCACGCCTTTGCTGAGCAAGCGAGGCACCTGACTTGGGTCCAAGACCGCCTGTAGGTCGAAACAGGGAGAGTTACCACCTGTTGTTGCCAAAAACCATGCACTGGCCCACCCTCCACAACCCTCACGCAAGGCACACTTGCAGGTCGTGGCGCCAGAGAAGACAATGAGATACAAGTAGTTATTGGTGTGCGATACAAGCTTAGCGGTCAAGGCAGCCATAAACCAACTGGCCAAGTGAAGCCCCCCCTGTCGGTAGCTATCAACGCAGCATGCAAACCCAGAGTTCCGCACCTGAGCCAGGTGTCCCTCACGAGTAGTGTTTCAGCCCAGCAAATGTCTCTCTCAGATCTCCCAGTTCCTCCCTAATACTGGCACTGCACTCCCTGCTGACTGCCCTCAACTCATCCACCTTCTCCTTCTGCAGAACACAGAGTATAAAGCAACTGTAACACCCAACGGGCTAGAAATTCGTCCACACAAAACTGAGAACGCTTGTATATGGTTTTGCATATGTACAAAAACCAGGCACTGACGCACCTGTATGGTGGTTCGAGTACAGGGTCACACACAAGGTTGCATGCATGCAAGTGGGTGTGTACCCGTTGGCAACAGTACAGTACGCTCACCAGTTGAGTCACCTTGGCACCAGTTTCGTGAACCATCTGAAGTCCCATGAAGACCACCACCGGTGCTACGACGCAGCTGAGTTGGCGTATAGTCAGGTGGGGAGGCGGGTTGGGTTGTGGCTGGGCAGCCTGTTGCAGCGCAGACTTGCACTTGCTACTCCTGCGCCTCTGAAGGTTACCCTTGAAAGGCCTACCCGGCCTGCACGTGTGTGCAATGGACCAGGGGTCAAGCACTTGTGCAACAAAGGCAAAGATAAGATGTTGCAGCGTGGTGAACTAGGACCATTTGCGCAAGTACAAGCGCAAGCACTGCTATAAATCAAGGCATTTTACGTGCGCGGCCAAACCAACTGTTCAATATGTAGTACACGGCTGCTTACCAGTTCACGTTGCCAAGGCTATGCTCATTGTGCTCTCAGCAATGCCCTTCACTGGCGTCAAAGGGTGGCCCTGCTTGTGCTTAGGCTGCTTGTGCTCGGGCTTGTGTGCTTGCGCTGGGGGAACGATAAGAGTGCATGCCTTCTTTTCTTTTCTTTCGAAATGGTGGAGGGTGCATGCATGTGTGCCAAGTTGAACACTCCCGTATTCGACTCACTATTAAACCTTGATAATGCTACCCTCATCCATAACCCTAACGAGAATGGCCCCCACCCGGGTTTACTTGTAGTGGTTGTGAGTGTGAGGTTGCTTCAGGTTTTGTTCATCATGTACGCTGTACGCGGCGGGGACCGGCGATGGGGGATTTGACGGCAACCGGACTTGAGGAAAATGGCACATGACGACAGCAGGGGGCATTGCCGGATGTTAAAGCAGTGCGGCAGTTTCCTATAGTAGACAGGGTGTTTGAAACCCTATATATCATCGTTGCACTATAATATATGATAGTAAAACTAATGAGGCCAAAACCCTACTAGGTGTCAACGCCGTGTAGGGTGCTTGCCACACATGGAATATCTAGTGAAGGAAGTGACTGTGACAATCAATGATGAAATCACTTGACACAAAATGTTTACAGCTGGTCAGCACATGCCACATGTGGCATCTTCAGTGCTGGGCGCTTTGTGACCACGCAAAGGTTAACCCTGGGGCTGAACACCCTACATATGCTGACACCAGTCATGCAATTGAACCCAAGGATTGTGTCCTGGTCCATGTTACATCTATGTTGCCCAAAGAAGGAAAAAGAAGTCACCGGAAGTGCAAGTCAAAGTGCCAATAGTTGGTATAACCATGATACCATCAGTACGAAATGCGCAACAATCAGTATTAAATAAATAGACTTTTTTCACCATGCATGATTCTACTTTGGTTAGAACAAATCATGCACACTGTGCAGCAGTGTCAGCAATCTCCGTGCGTTGCGTTCCAGGAAGATGTCACATTCATCCTCATGTGCTTTCGAACAGACAGCAACTTGGAGGGGATCATCAAAATGAGATAGCAGGGATTGTGTTGCACACCAGTCAAAATCTGGCCAAGCAAGTTAACAATGCTTGGCCCAAAGCGTCAAAAGTGGGCAATCGGTGAGGTGAGCAACAACGCTCCTGATCAACGCAAACAACATTGTATTAAGGGCTGTCTAAAACATGGTTTGTATGAAGCCCGTAATCCCTGTTCATCACGCTGCGCATGCATATCATGGGCAATGGGCTATTGCCTGAACCTGTTGCGCTACTCTCCACAGCTGCCATGGCGTGGCTCCCCCTCCACTTCACTCAGCAATGCTCTGCTGGACACGCGTGTGGCTGCTAACAGTTTGGCTTTGCTTCCTCGCTGATGGCCTACTCAATGTTGATGCGCAGGCTGGAGGGACATTTGCTGCACAGCCAACTTCAGAAATGCTCCTCTGGCATCCCCAGCCGCGTTGCATTTCCATGTGCACACCATCAGACCCACGTCACTCATTGCAGATCGCATGCTGCTCCTGGCAGGGACACGATCAGCCCCATCCACCTCATGAGCAGCCCTAGTAGTTTGGCTCCGCCTCCTTGCTGATGGTCTGCTCATGCGCTGTGTCGAAGCGCCAGGGCGGCGGATCATTTGCTGTATGGCCAAAACATAAAGAGTGCCCCTCTGGCATCCCCAGCCGCGTTGCATTTCACTGGCATCCACAGCCCTCATTGCACATTGCTGGCTGCTCCTGGTGCGGGCTACCCACCCACCCCATCAGCAATGCTAGTAGTTTGGCTCCGCCTCCTCGCTGATGGTCTGCTCATGCGCTGTGTTGATGAGCAGCGCCCCCGTGTTGGTCTCGTACTCTGCGTCTTGCATCAGCGAGTCGGCAAAGTTGCGGCTGATGGTGCGCATGGCCTGCAAGGGGGAAAGGGGGCGTGAGACATGGAACATGGAACAGGCAGGGTAAGGGGAGGGGGAACGGCAACTTGAGACTAGGAATATATACTAGTCAGTACTGGGAAGGGAGGTTAACTGGTGCGCATGGCCTGCAGGGGGGAAGGAGGGGGTCATGAGACATGAAACAAACAGGGGGGAGGTTGAGACATGGAATGTACGGGGGAAGGAGAAGGGCAACTGGAAACTGGCTTATGCAGAAAAGGTCGCCATCGTGCAAATCATGCAATACGTGTAATCCCTCCTGGGGCATTGTTTAGTTTAGGGTTTAGGGTTTGTGTGCTCACCCCTGACATGGTACGGGAGTGTTGCGGCCTTGGCTCGCGCACCGCCCCCTCCTCAGCTATCAGCGGCTCCTCCAGCTCCTCGTCGTGGTTCTTGGCCATGGACTTGAACCAGGGGATGAAGTTACCCGTGAGGATGAATAGGAGAAAGGAGGTGATGAGGCCCGCGTAGATGCCTGCGGAGCACAGTGACGGCTACTGGTTAGATGATTGTACAAATGCTTTGCAGCAGTACAGCCCGATGAGCTGTTTTCCCTACATGCCATGCGCCAGCCAGCCCTGTCCAAAAATGGTCATTTATGTAATCTGTGCACTAATGGTCTCAGCGTGCAGAGGCATTACAGTGACATTCAACAGGCGCTGCCATCTCCAGCCCATAATAGCCCTGGTGATATATTGCTTCTGGCATTGAATGGGTTGCGTTTTTTACTACACCAAGCATCCGCCAAACTCGCATGATATAAGTAGCCATGATGAAACCTCATGGCACCAGCCAGCGCAGGAACGCATGCGACCATGCCTGTTCCCACAACGTACCGTTAGCGATTGAGAATGTGAATGGCTGGATGACCATGGTGAGGAATGCAGGGATGGCTGTGGTCATGACGCTCCAGTCCACGTGCACACTCTCCCCCATCATCATGGCGCCAACCAGGATGAGCACGGGGGCAGTGGCAACGGCAGGGACGGCCTGTAAAGGGGGGAGGGGTGGTTTAATGATTACTATTTACCAAAATGTTGATAGGTTGATAATTTTTTAAAATATAATAAAATAAAATCTAAAATCTAATAATGTATTCCAAAATTAAATATAAAAATTCGATGATTCTAATCTATGTGCGCCCATGTATGTCAGAGTACAACCCACAGGCCATCCCCAAACCCCCAGACCTCTCACCCCACCACACCACAACATCCCACCCTAGGATTGGACCCTAACCCCACCCCTTACCTGCAGGAAGGGTGCGAAGAACACCGCCATGAGGAAGCAGAAGGAGACAGTGACAGCTGTCAGGCCCGTGCGCCCTCCCTCCTTGATGCCAACTGCTGACTCTGCGGCGATGATGAGCGGGGTGGTGCCCGTCAGCGCCCCGATGGCTGTGCCCAGGGCTGCACTGAGGTAGATCACGATCGCGCCCTCCACCTTACCGTCCTTCAGCAGCCCTGCTAGGTTGCCCAGGCCTGCATGCAGGAGGGTGCGTCAGGGGGAGAAACAGCAGTGGGAAATCCGGTATTGCCAGGCATCCACCATGCGTTGTCATTCCAACGCATGCGCCATAAGGGGCAGGGTGGCCAATTGTGTCATTGACCAACTGAACAGGTGCACACTACTGGATTGGCGCATGTGGCATTGTACTGTTGCTGCCTCTACATCTCTGCTGTGATGGATCCTGCACCTCCCGCCATGCATGGCATACGACCACATGCACACCACATGCACCTCGCCCCAGCCCCCACCGCTGCCAGGACAATGCATTAAAAGGAGTGACTGATGACATATGCACCTGACCCTATTCCCCACACCGACCCCATGCCACCACCGGGCCCCAACCAAAACATGCACACCACATGGCCCCTCCCGTGCCAAAATAATATAGATCCTAAAACCTATAGATCCCTAGATCCTAAACCCTATTCCCTTACCAAACATGGCGCCACCGATGTCGAAGATCATGACCAGGGAGTAGGCCAAGATGGCGGACCATGCCCCGCCCTCAAACGCCAGCACAGCCGTGAAATCGGGCTTGAAGTAGCCCAGCGTGGGGATCGCGATAAACTTGTGGGGCACCTCCCCAGACAGGAAGAAATACAGGGTGGCGGTCACCAACACCCCGATGAGGATGGACCCTGGGACGTTCTTGTAGTGCATGGCTGAGATCAACATGAGGCCCGTCAGGGCCAGCCCGCACTCCAGCGTGGCCAGGTTCCCTAGGGTCACTAGGGTTTCCGCGTCGGCCACCACCAGCTTTGCTGTTTGCAGGCCGATGAAAGACAGCAGCAGGCCCATGCCCACCACTGTGGCCAGCTTGATGGCGTTGGGCACCACGTTGAGGATGAGGGTGAGGGCGCGGATGAGGGCCAGCACGGCCACGATGCAGGCGGCGGTGAAGCAGCCCGCAAGCGCTGCGTGCACGCTCACGCCCAGGCCCAGCACCTGGGGGAAGGGGGGGGGGGGAGGTGGCGGGGGTGGGTGGGGTTAGGATATGGGCATGTGCAAGCAAGTTGTGGCCCCATTATAACCGCCTAGTGCTGGGTACTCATGGTCAGCTGATGATTGCTCTGTTGCTTTCTGATAGGTGTGGGTTGGCAGAGCAGGCAGAGAGGGCATGCATTTCACGCCATCGGCAGGCAATCACTAGAGCAGAGTCGTGCGCATTGAGCATCCTTGACGGTGGCTGAAAGACAAGGGAGGGCCTGTTGCATACATAAGTTGGTAGGTGGTTTGGTAAAGCACGGCAAGGATCCTGTTGTAGAAACTGCTCGTCCTTGCTGAAATCCAGGTAGGCGTTGACTTGCGGATTAGGGTGTAGGATTTAGGGTTTGGTCAGGTGAGGCAAAACCCTGCCATAGGGTCGAGACTGCACATACCTGGCTGAACACCAGGTAGGCGTTGAGGCCCATGCCCGGGGACATGCCCACCGGGAAGTTTGCGAATATACCGCACAGCAGCGACGCCAGCACTGAGCTGAGTGCGGTGGCGCTCACCACCTGGTCAACAGGCAGCCCTGCAACAATACGTGGGAGTTTGCTTGCAAGCAAGGGTTATAAAAGGAAAAGCAAATGAATAGGACGCCCCTGTCGGCGGGTTTGGTTCGGGTAGATAGATGGATAGAACCAGCCCCAGGTGTCACTGCACAAGGCGTGGCGAGGGACATGGCGCAACCCCACTGAGGTACAATTGGTGCCCATGCAGTTTGCGCTACCAGTGGCAGTGGCTGCCAGTCTACCGTTGCACCCAGAAACGCACCTGCTTTACCCAAAATCTGGGGGTTCACCAGCAGAATGTAGCTCATCGTGAGAAAAGTGATGACCCCTGCCTTGATTTCAGTCCCAATCGTTGAGCCCCTCTCGCTAATCTTAAAGAACCTGCACACATAGTTGCACCCAGAGGCTGCTAGTTTGGCACCTGCTTTGCACGAGAGCTTGCCTGTAGGGATGTGGGCACACATGGGAGGAGGCCACACTGCTCACGTGCATCTAGATGCACCTGGCGTTTGCTGCCACATCAGCGACAATAGACATGCATCGGGGGTATAGAAAGCTTTCCTTGAGAGTGAAGTGGCTGCGCTTCTGTTGAGATTGTGGCTTTCTTTCTGGGAAGCAGTGGCAGAACATGGCACGGCAGGGGTTGTGGGTCCCACGTGAACTTTCTCGACGCCATCTGACATGCACCCAAACGCGACAGGTAGTTCACTTGGCCTACGTGAAAGCAGCTTTTGCAACAGCTCTCGTCCGTCATGGGTTCCTTACTTGTCTATCGCGTTGGCAGCCATGGTGGTGGGCGGTGTGCCTAGCTAGGGTTGACGACAAGAAGCTCAAAGCGCAGAGGAAGCAGAGGAGCGGACAAGGCCTGAGCTTGGCTGGCTATGGCAGCCCTCTTTGGCGCAGTGCAACAACAAAGTGCGTGTTGTAACCGACAGTATGTAGGGTTGCAACTTTCAAACCATGCACAAAGCAGGTTACGCCTCTGGTGCGTTGGTTCTGGCGAGCTCTACAGATAGTCAGACAGGGTCAGAGATCTGCTTAGCCAAGCCTGCACTTGCACCTCTGTGGTGCTCAATAAGCGCTTATGAAGCCGCATCGTGCTGGTTGGGTGGGCCGATTCTGGGACTCAACTCTGCTGCGCGCGCGGCGCCCGGGCGAGCCCGGCAAAGTCCCGGAGTCGGAGGGGTTGCCAGTGAAGCATGTCTGGATGGTCGTTCACCACCCAACCTCCCTGCTTAAAACGGTCTTGACTGCGACAAAAGCAGGACCTTTCCTAGTCGCGCTTTCAATATATATGCGGCAAGCGGGTTTCTTGCTTCGTGGAGGCTGAATTGGAAAGCCAGGCGAAAGCTTTCAACAGGGCTCGAAAAGCGCCCACCAGTTGGCAGGTTGCAACCCACATACTTGGTACGTATCAGGAGCCCGCTATCAACCTAATATAAGTTTGGGTCGCTTGCTGTATCCGCATGCCCATTGATTGGCGCCGATCATGTTTGGCTTGGTGAGTTTCACGTGTCGGAACATTCAGTGTGGCAATAGCACGTGTTTCCTTACACGCGCACTGGTTTGAATATATCAGTCAACGTCGGGGTATACCTCATTGCCATTCCTTAAACCCAAACAAGCGTGTATCCCACGTACCGGTTGTAGGCGCGAGTTACGTGGTTGGACAATCACATAGGCTATGTGCCCAAATATGCATGCCTAGGCGGCTGTACATTCACGAGTCCGTTCCGCAGGTAGAACCTGTTTCAGGGACTGCAAGCCTTCTGTTTAAACGTGTGGGTCTGCTGTAGTCGCAATGGACCCAAGTGCGACGGCCCCAGCAGAGGTATCACCACCTGGTGCCAACGGCATCAATGGGAACGGCATCACAGATCCACTTATTCCCAGACGCAAGTCCCGCAGCAGCAGCAGGCGGCGCCACTCCCACCGCATCAAGGTGCCCGTGGTGTACCGTGGGGCAAGCTCCGCTGCGAGTTACATAGAGATTGATGACGATGGGTTTGGACCTGAGAGTGATGACAAGTTTGTGGAGTTCAAAGCTGAGAGTGGCCGGTGCGTCAAAGCAACCTAAAGAACCATATGGAACCTGTCTGACCACCATTTTGCACAAACAAACCACCTGTAGCTGCTGGGCGTTGGCTACTTACTACTTCCATGCAGTAAAACCCTACCTAAGGGTTCATGTGTACTATGCACTGCGCAACGGTATCTATGAGTTTTGCATCCCCTCTTTCCGTTGCTCACCACAATTTGCCCATTCCCTGCTGCAGCATCTTGCACATGGCGGTGCCCCTGGCTGCGCAAAACCTGTTTGGATTTGCGCTGTCCCTCATCGGGGTCGCGTTTGTGGGGCGGCTGGGGCAGTTCAGCCTCTCAGTGGCGGTGCTGGCAACCAGTATCTACAACGTGACGGGCGTGTCCATCTTGGTTGGGTTTGCAGGCGCCATGGAGACGCTGTGTGGCCAGGTGGAGACCGTCATTGACCAGTCTACCCTTGTCACTGTGTGCAACCAATTGCTGCCGTAAGCTGCGGGCTGCTTGATGCTGACCAAGATGATTGTTTCAGTTGCATTATTGAAACCATTACAATCTGTCTGATGAATTTAACATTTAAAATCAAATCATTTCCAATCTCTCGTTCACAACCCATTGAAACTTATTGCAGCTGACTGACAGTCAATTGTGCCACGGCAGGCATATGGAGGCGGGAACTTCCGCCTGGTAGGGGTTGTGCTGCAGCGGGCGCTAGCGCTGAATGCCATCCTGGTCACTGTTATGATGACATGCTGGATATGGATTGAAGACCTGCTGCTTGCCATAGGTAAGCCGCGCTGTCTTGTACTAGCCTGGGGTTTTGCCATTACATGTGCAAGGTTTCAGATCGCCGAGTCTGGTCATTTGCTCTGTGCTCTCGTAACATTAGTGGGACCGACTTCGCAGTGCGGCTATGCCAAGTCCCCCATTACAGCCCTCACTAGGCTATCCCTGGGCTGTCACAAGTGCATTCTCCCATGCCTTCTGTTGGTTCCAACATTCACCCGCATGCCCATCCACCATCAAGCGGCCACCAACCACCACGACCAGCGGCACCCACCGTCGCGCACGCCAGGACCCCGGCAAAACCCTAACGAAACCCATCCCACTCCTGCAGGCCAGGACCCGCACATTGCGGCTGCGTCGGCCCGCTACGTGCACATCCTCTACCCCGCCCTGGTGGCCTACGCGGGCATGGAGTGCATGAAGCGCTACCTCATGGCGCAGGGCATTGTGCGCCCGGCCATGGTCATCACTGTTGCCACCACCTGCCTGGCGCCCCTCTACTTTTGGTTCTTTGTAAACCACCTGGGGCTGGGCCTGGATGGGGCTGCGATCGCGACAAACGTGGCGTATTTGTCCATGGCGCTGGGGCTGCTGGGCTACGTGCTGTACAAGACGTACCAGGACAGGCACATGCACCCTGATGAGAACACATGGCAGGGGTGGTACGTCACACAACATGGCTCGATATGATAAACACCCCTGCACGCATACGGGAAGTCTGCTGGATGGCTTGACCACATGCGCCGCACTGATGCATCATGGAAGGGAGTGGGCGGGAGGGGCGGCCCCGCACCTATTCCCCACATCGCACACAATCATCAGTAAAGTGCCCTCGGTACTTCAAAAAATAATCAACAACAAAATATTTGTGATTGAATCTAAACTTCTTTTCCCCGCAGGTCAGTGGATGCCTTCAAGCAGTGGGGCCACCACCTGCAGCTGGGCGTGCCCTCTGTGCTCATGGTGTGCCTGGAGTGGTGGACCTTTGAGGCAATGATCCTCATGTCGGGCCTGCTGCCCAACCCGGAGCTGACCATGGCGTCGGTGGGCGTGCTGTTCAACACCGCGGAGATCTACTTCATGTGCATTGTGGGGCTGTCAGGTGGGCCACAGAGGTGGAGAGGACCGATTGTTGAATTTTGTTTTTTTAAACGTGGGATACAAACATCATCAAAAGGTTAATACATAAATACGCGTGTTTCCCATTGCTGCAATAAATACACGCACAGTACACGCGAAAAATACGGGAAATCGGGGATTTCTAAAAAATAAAATCAAATAAAATTTACATCAAGTAGTTGAGATCAATTGAAAGTGCTTGCCCTTCCAGGCGCCACCAGCACCCGAGTGGCCAACGAGCTTGGCGCCAACAACTCCATCAGGGCCAAGCACGCAGCCTGGATCGCGGTGGGCATCGCCCTGCTCTTCCAGCTGTTCAACGCCTCGGTGCTGGTGGGTGCGCGCCACGTGTGGGGCCTCATCTTCACCGATGTGCCTGCGGTGGTGGAGCTGGTGGGGGCCACGCTGCCCATTCTGGCGGCAACCATCATCGGGGATGGCGTGAACGTCACGCTGGCAGGTGAGAAATTCTATTTTACAACTTGAGTTTTGTTTACTGTGAGGTGGATGGTGCGCTGTGTGATGGCATGGCATTGAACCTATGGTATATGGGTCATCATGAATCCAACACGCTTCATGACAATGTCCAACTAGGCTGTAAACTCCTTGGGCTCATTATGGCTAGCAATGCTCACGCCATGTGCCGCTGCCAATCAATGCAAAAAAACCATTGGACATCTGATAGAAACAAGCTGCTGCTATAGCTGACAATCACTAATATATGTCCATATTTTATTCTAATCAAACAGTATTTAACAAAATGAAAAATCAATCTAGCATGTGGCAGGCATTGGAGATTCCATGAACATCATCGTGGCATGGGGGTATTAGGACAGCAAGGCGTACTACGGTGATGGAAGATTATGCTTTACAATGCGGGGCTAAACCCGCAAGGGGTAGGGGGGTATAAGCTAGGGCTGTAGTACCGTCGACTCAGATCATGACGATGAGGAACGTAACTCAACGATGCGTGATCCATCCGAGGCAAGTCCTAAACTCCTGTCCACTTCCTGACCTGCATCTGGTCCCATCAAGCTCACCCGCTGTATGCAGGTGTGGTCCAAGGGTGTGGGCGCCAGACCCTGGGTGCCACCATCAACATCCTCACCTACTGGGGAGTGGGCATACCCCTGGCTGCAGTGCTGGCCTTCAAGGTCGGCCTGGGTGTGGCGGGGCTGTACCTGGGGCTGCTGGCAACCACAATCATACAGGTACGAGGCTAGTGCATTCGATACCATTGCTTAGTGTACCATTGGCACTAGCAGTTGATTCTGATCCCAAACCCTAAAGCTTCTTAACTGGGACTGCTGGCAACCACAGGTACAAGGCTGGATCACTCACTGCCTTGCTTTATGACCGTTGACACCAGCAGTAATTCTGACCATAAACTTGAACCAGGGCAAAGACTGAGTATGAATTACTGTTTTGGTATAGTTAGTTTACCCTTGCTTGTACAAATGCATTAGCGTGTGACATGTCGTCACTGTTGATATGTTTTGCCGCCAGCGCTAATGGCAGTGCTCTGAGTGAGTGTCCTTGCAATTACCCACCATCTGTATCCTTCTTGTCCTGATTTTGATTTCATGGCGATGCAGTTTGTGGTCATGGTCAGCCTGATGGCCTTCTTCTGGGATTGGGACAAGGAGGCGCAGCGCGCAGTTGCACTGGTGGGCGCAAGCAATGCGGTCCTGAGCAGTGTGTGAAGGGGGAAATGCACTAATGGGCGCAAGCAATGCGGTCCTAACCAGCGTGAAGGGGAGATTTGCCACAGCTGGGGCGTATTTATAGGTATCAAGTTGAGGAATGGCCATGGGGCGCACGGTTAGGTACATGCACTGGTTCTCCACTCCAAATATGGATTGGGATGGCTGCATTGCGTCGACTCTGGCCATTGCGTCTGACTCTGCTCTGGCTATGATGATTTTGACTGCAATTCTGCAGTGTATTTTAAAGCTTGTTTGTTCATCAGGTTAGGGTGTCATACAATCAATTTTGTTCAAAGCTTATTCCTGGCCTGCAAATCTAGCTGTTTAAATGCACCGCAATGGCAAAACAAACTGCATTTTGGCTCAATAGCTGTAGTGAATGATTGGATAGAGACCTTTCTTTTTGGTTATCATGTGTGATTTCTGTTGTGCCAGCTAGGCAACACGTGCATGGCATTCCTTATTTATGTGAAAGCAGTTTGAACAAAATCCGGTAGTGTCCATCCAGTTATTCCAATTTTCTATGTCAATTCTTATAATGACAGACTGGTAATTGCGTACAAGGGCACAGAAACATTAGAAAATTATGACATGCACAGCTGCAGTGAATAATGTTCCAAATTGCTTTTCATGAATTGACTGGATTCACTTTCGCTAACAGAAAGCACATTGCCAAGTGTTACTACCTTGGCGATCAGTTATTGCTGAGCCAACACATTGGGTACGTGACTGTCTCAAGCATAAACTGAAAGGAAATAAAATTTGGCCAATGTGACGCGAGATTCGTAGAAAATCTGGTACCTACCTAGCCCTGCTCAGTGCGAATACGCGATGCATTTACTGAAAGGTGGCAAACACAGTTCATCAACCCGAGGTGGACAGGCTTGCACGCAGCTCCTTGATGCGCAGTTCTTCAAGCATTCTCTAAAAGCTCCCGAGTTGAGCTTGCCTATAACACCAGCCATCACTGACCATCCCCACGACTCCTAGCAGCCGCTGCTGACGTGCAAATCCTTAAAAAGACACATGCTGAGTCCTACCCATGACGGTCCAAGCCACTGGTGCGTCGCCACCATGTCACATGGTCCATGCCAAAAGGTCAAAATCCATGCACCGCAATGCTGTTGAAGTGCTCCGTTGGTGGCGGCATGAGTTGCGCGCGCTCCAGCAACTTGTCAAACAGTTGCTGCCAAGGAGCAATGGCCTGCGCAATCATGAAAAGAGATTTTGATACAGGACAACAGTACGCCATACATTAAATAAGAAAAAGAAAATAAGTGTTGCTGGTGTAATATAATGATGCAGAGGAGTGCACCTATACACAGCTTGCAATCCAAGTATAATTTTGTGTGACTACTCACCTCTGTGTCCGACAAGGGACCATTTGCCCCAGCCTCCACCATTTGGCCTATGGGTCCGTGCGCATTAGCACAGTATGCCCAAAGGCGAAGGTATGCTGCCACCTGCTTCCGCACCCCGCTGTGGTCTGTCAGCGCTGCTACTGCTGAGCCATACAATTCCGGCAGCACCGCTACCAGCGTCAAAAAGAACTCCTGGCAAAAACGGTAAGAAATCAAATAATAGCGGCAGGAAAAAGACATCAATAAAGCAGAAAATTTAGGTATTTTCCAGCAATAGTCATGTTATTTGCGTGGCTTACTGCGTTATGCAGTTGCAGATGCACGCCGGCCAACGTATCCTATAGTACAAAGGAAAACAAATACCTTGGGATGCGCTACAGCATGTTTTTGCAACTCGACCCAAAATGCTAGCCCAGGCAGGCTGTTCTCCCGCAGCGCTAGGTTGATCTGCTTGAGGTAGGCTCTGTCCTTCTCAGGAACATCCCCTTTCACCCCATCAGACAGGGACTCAAACAGCGCAGGGGCGCCATGTCCTGGGCATGAGTGTTGGCCCACCAGTTCATGCCAGTGGCTGGAGCGGTACCTCCCTGTGCGGAGCTCCTCAAGCAAGGTGTGGAGGTGCTGAAGGGTTTTCAGTGGCGGCTGAGGGTTCAGGTTTGTTGCTGCCTCCAGGACCAAGGGATCCAGGTTGACAGCGAAAGGCCTGTAAACCAGGGAACACACGGGCACACTTTGCAACCTGGTGCATGCTGCTAAAATTTGACTCGGTGGCAACCTTGCAAGGGTAAAAGCTCTTTTGAAACATAAGTACCATATTTGCATCTACACACGCGTTGCCGAAACTGCAGTGGCACATACAATATGCATGCAAACGTACCTGATTTGCTGCACCAGGTCCAGCAAAGCAAGAGGCACGTTTGGAAGCGATCCAGTGCGTAACACTTGAAGATACGTATGTAACATTACCCTTGTGGAAGCCCAGCACCTGCACTGAGACGAGACAGGATTGGAAATGCATGCATGCATGTGATTGTTTCCCATGCATGCAGTTCAAAAAGGGGTTGCATGCAAAGTTGGAGTGCCACCCGTGTCATCTTGAATCGTTAGAAGTGCACGCATGCATGCGAGGCACTGTGCCTTGCAAGTGGAAGGGGCCATAGCATGTGTCGCTACATGCCGTGGCAAGCGAGAACCTCGGTGTGCAAGAATGCCACTGCAAAGTCTCCATGCTAGGCTAGACTGGACAACATCAAGCGCGATCCAAAGGAATGTACGATTGGCAACCTTGCTTTAGGTCAGGCCAGTGCGCCACTGCCAGCTCACCTAGTCTCGGGCAAACTCCACAAAACTCTTGGCACAGCCGGTGGGTGCCCAGTCGAGGGCCGCGCACAAACGAGGCTCCCTGACGAGACTAAATATAAGCTAATAAGCACCCACAGAACGCTTTATGGGTTTGGATCAAAGGGCCGAAGACAGTTTACTTCAGTTGGCCTGTAATGTTAATACACACACCAGGATTGGACTTCAGGCAGTGCCAACGCTTACGTACACATGTGGGAACAGGTCGACCAAACGAGCAACCCATCTCGTTGTCGGTTGAGACCAGGTTGCTTGGTATGTGTGTCGAAGAACCTGTTCTGTATCGGAGAACTCTTTAACAACGGCGGAAAGGTCCCTCCCTGTCAACCAATGCCAACCTAGCAACCTATGATGGCGCCAACACACAAGAGGCTAAAGCAAGTATTAGGGCTGTGCTGGGTACCCTACTTTGCCATTACACTGGTGCGCTCAAGATGGAAATAAGTGGTTTGTGCCTTGCCTGAAACATACTCGACCATCCCAACAGTATGCAATGCCAAAACCCCTTGGAATGGGCTGGATGCAATGCTTCCTCTCCTATCTGTGAGCAGAGGGACATGGCCTTGCTCCACAAGGGTAGACTTTGAGGGCCATGTCTTGTGCATTAATGTCCTGAAGCAGCCCACGTATGCTTCAACTAGTCTCGGTTGTCCACTGGTCGCAGGTCCTTGGGCCTTTGTCAACTGCAGCAGGTGCGTGGGTGGGGTGGTGGGCAGCGCTACACTGCCGCGTTTTCAGCAGCATGCCTGTTTGTGCGTTCTTCAGAGTAAACATGAGCGGTCTGAGTTGTGCATCCTAGCCTGTAGTTCGCCACCAAGTGGGGGCCACCATATATGCTGCCAAGGAGGCCCTCAGGATGACTGGTGGTGGCCATGTGAAGTGGGTAATCCATCCGTGTAGCTCTTAATTAGGGCAAATGCAAGCATGCAAGCCAGGCACCCTTCCCAGCTCAAATACATGTGTTGTTGCAGCTACTGTGCCCACCATCAATGGCTGTCAGTGTCAGGAAACCCTACACAACTCCACTGTGTTCTACCCCGGCCAAAGCCAGCGCCTGGCAGCTGGGTGCATCTACGACCCCAGCGAGCGGCCATGGCCCTTCTGCGCAGTGCAGGCTGAGACCTGCACAGGATTGGCATACCAGTCAAATGTTGCAACACCCGCCGTGTTTGAATACTGCCTTCCCAGTGAGTCCACGTATTGCGAATTCTCATTTCTGCACACCTGGTTGAACTGCATGCATGCATGCCATGCTGACTCTTATTGCAAGCCCTAGCCAGCAAACAGGATTCAGGATGAATGTACATCAATTACATGCGTTCCAACAGGTTGTGAAATTGTCAGATCAGCAGTCAATTCATGCCCATGCGGCGCCAAGCAGGCCTATCCTGGCACTATTTGTACCATCTGATGATCATCGGTGAGAGTGAGGGTGTAATAATTTATTCAAAGGCCTCTCCTGCATAAATTCAACGATCCCATGGTCTGCTGCAGGCCCTGAGGTGGAAAGCACGGTTGGAGCCTTCGGCTGCGAGTGCCAGCCAGCTTTCCAATACATCTACCCTGGCCTGTACAATGTCCCCATGCGCAGCTCAGCGGGGGAGTGTGTGATCACTGGCAGCGACGGCCAGCGCTGGTGCAACGTGCAGGTGGATACGTGCCAGGGACAGGCAAAGTCCTGGCAGCCTGCGACAACCACGACGCTGTTCTGGGACTATTGTCCTGACATTGAAGGTATATACCTATTTGCATGGGATGCGCTGATGGCAGACCACATGCGCATTTGCTGGGACATTGCACAGCAGGAGGACAGGGAATGCTGTTGTTACCTGCTTCAGGATACGTTCACTCTAAATTGCAGCCCTCGGTGCTCCTGCCATTATCATTGCCTACTGACTTTGCATGTTTGCAGGCTTGCAGGCATTGTGCAACATTCAGGCCATGAACTCCTCTGGCGACCTGTCCTCCAACTGGACTGTGGTGTGGAACGTGTCCTCCCCACTGACGCCACCGCATGCAAGACCTGGGGAACCTCACAGTAAGTGCGCATGGCTTGCCTGTGTTCAGTCACATGTCTGAGCCATGGGTCAAGAATGCATGCCAGACATATAATACTATTGTGAGATATCATATGGAAACCTGGGTGAGCGTTACTAATGTCAAGCATGGCATGTGTACACTTTATGTTGCACCAGGTGGCGGCAGAAATATCAACCCTGTTTATGTCAAAGCTTGGGTGAAGCCTTGTGCAGTTTCATTCTTGGCTGGTGCTTCTGCACTTGGGCTATTTATCAGCCACGTCGCCGAGTAGAAGCTGAATCAGATGGCTGCGGTACTGTTGATGCAGGCACGGCCGCAATAGCCACTGCCGGCATGACATGTAATGAAAACCTCTGAATTTTTTCTGCAGGACTGGACAGCTGACGTCACAGATCTGCTTATTGGGTGCGCATGCGATGCTGAACCAGAGCAATGCAACGCCACCCTCAGCAGCATGCGCCTCACCAGCTATGTTGTCAACGCTGCCACTCCATACACCTATCTCGGAGATGATGGCCTGCTGCCCTGCCTGGACACCCAGTGCAGCTTCCCTGTGCCACCTAGTCACACCAACCAGACAGGGCAGCTGGAGCTGCTTGGCATGGCAGATTGGAACACATATGAAGGTGATAAATCTTGTGCAGCTATATGCCTGGATGCCCAATATGATGATTAATTCCACCAAGGAACTATGGATTGGCAGGTGCATTGGATAGGTATATGCACACATTCAAGGACTATTGACCAGCAGAGATCTAAATAGACTGGCCCCGTCTGTCACAGATCCCGTTTTTATATGTGTTATTACATGTATTTCCATGATATATGTGCAAGTTATAATTACTCACTCATAAATATCTAAAATCCAAACCTCGACTTGAGCAATGAAAATGTATGTCAGTATTATATTGACATTATATTGACATAAATTGACATAAATTTGGGATGTTTTACAATATCAAATAATGTACGCAGCTGCCCCAAGCGTCTCCTGCAATGTCACCGCCTGCAACAACACGGGAGGGTGCACCTCGTGGGTGTCGTGGGCAGGCAAGCACAGCGCTCCTCCAGAAGTGTAAATTGATTTCAGTGGGATGGTAAGGTTGGAGTCTAGATGTGTAGGATGTTTTGTTCTACGATTTCAGACCTGCCAATTTGGAAAGTTGCAACCAGATGTAATACAGCATTATTCAAATTGTGTCACAAGCTGTTTGCCACATCCAAGATCAAATTTGATCTAAACTGGTTTGCTGTGTTACTGTGTGATTTGCGCTATGTGTTACATAGCACAACTAATAGGGCAATACTGCAAACTAGCCTAGATCAAATCTGATCTTGAATGTAACATACTATGCCTGTTAACTTGCATTACTCTATGCCTGGACCAGGTAACTTGCAACAAAACTGAAGTGCCCGACATGGAGATTACTGTTGCAGGGTGCAGGCCAGTTGAAGAGCATCACCTTGGAATCGAGTTGCAGCAACAGTCCAACTGGAGCAGGCCCGGGTGGCGACAACAGTTGCTTTGACACCCTGCGATGCACACAGTTGCTAGCATATCTTTACTCTGCTCACGCAACAGCCAACCTGACCAGTGAGCCTCAGTTTACAATGGATTTTCAGCCCAACGGATGCAGCAACAACAATTGTCAGGCATCACTTCATGGCAGTACAACACTCTCTACAAATCCCATCTTGAAGTACTGGATCACTGCGCCATCCACAAGTAAGCTGTGCTGGAATATGCATGGCTTTTCTCGTAACTCATCTACAAGAGCCATCTTTGTGTCTTACCTTGTGCACTATTACTTTTCTGGTGGGCAGACGGCGTTGAAATGGGTCTCTGCGGTGGCTACGTTACCAGTATGTGAAGTAGCCCCTTATTTGTTTATTTGCAATAGAAAGTGCACCTGCTTGCCTCAGGCTGATCAATTTTCCGTTCATTTTCCATTATGCTGGCGATTAAAGTATATCACCCTTTGTCTGCAGCATGGTACAGCGACTGTGGTAGCCCAGGCACACAACGAGGGCTGTATGATGTCGACTGCACTGGAACAGCTGATGATTACTGCCGCTATGTGACTGATCCCGGCCAATCCCATGGCAGTTGGTTTAATTGCGCAATGAGTGGATCGTCGAGCAATGCATCCAACTCGTCTCAGTACACAGATCCCTTCCCAGGACTCACAGACAACACTGTGGGGACTGGAGGCTGGTGCTTGGAGGTGTCAGGGGTCGATGCTTCATCAGGGTTCAATACCCTTTCTCGGCATGAAGGTAACTAGAGTGTTAAGTCCAAGGGTGTATTAAATGTGAGCTGCTTGTAGACACAGCTTGACAACCAACTTTGCAGTATCTGAATTCTCAGGCACCCGAGAGAGTGGCATTCATTCAAACCTCGTCCCATTACGCCTTTTGCAAAAGACATGTTTGCAGAATTTTAAACGTTTGCATTCCAAAAACATTGCCGTTTAATGTGAACATAGCAATATGAAATGAATGTCTTGGAACTCAGTGTCACCTACTCTCACATGAAGTCTCAAACCAGGCCACTACATACAAGATACTTTCAGTCAGTGCAAACACTAGTGCATCATGTTGCATTCTTAATGATATGACATGTACATACAAAACATCACTTCCTTGAGCGTAATGTGTGATGAAATGGCCAAAAGTCCTTGCATGGCCATTGATTTTCCCCCTGAAATCACAAGAATTGCCAGATTTCATTTATCAATTACGAACTATCACCAACTCTGCAATTAAAGTGCATGCATGTACCGACAGTTTGCAATCAGGCATATATGCATAGCTACGCTAGCGCAGCTGGGCAATGCCATACAGCGTTTGCTCCTCACCTGCCACCATCTGATGCAGGCCAGCCGCACCTGGAGTACTGGTGGGAGCCTGTGGGTGCAGCACCTGTGCCAGGCAGGGTCAAGGTGGAGGGCGGGTATGAGGTGGCCAGGGACGTCATGGGCCCATCGTACGTGTGCAGCAGCTACAGCAATGTCTCCAGCACGCCCCTCCCAGGCAAGACAGTCACGCTCAACGAATCAGGGACCCCCACATATTGCTACATAGGGGAGGGCGGCAAGGAGGTGCCCAACGGCACCTTCGATTACTTGTATGCGCCGCAGAGCTCCAGCCCTGTGTGGGTATCCGTGGTGGACACACCACTGGGCCAAGGGGGGGAAATGCCTGTGACCACGCCAGCCAGCAATGGGAGCTCCTATGCGGTGTGTCGAGCTGAGTACCCCATGCATTCAGGATGGGTTGACGTTGGCAATGGCAGTGTGTGCCACATTGGGTACAGGGGCAGCGAGCAGGTCCTGGGGTCGTTCCAGTGGCTCACACTGGCAGGTGCGCAGAGTTTGCCATCAAGCAAATGATAGTCAATAATCAAGTGCAATACAACTTAGGGCGTTCATCCACATGGCTTAGTACCATGGGTTGAGGAACAGGAATTGAACAAGAAATGCATTCACTTTTTCTTTTATCACGAAGTGTGATTATTAAGGTCTCTACTGCAGCACCAGTAGCACAGACCACGTGATGGAGGAGGAGGCACCTGCGTGTGCATAGGCAGCAATGCATTACCCAGCATTTTGGCACGCACCGCCTTGGTAATCAAATGCCTGGTCTGTGTTCACACTGTGCACACATGACCCATTTCCTGCCTGACTTATGCAGGTGGTGCAACATCATCACAGGCACAGTTTGCGGTTTCCACCGGTGCAACCAGCGGCGCTGGCGGCAGCGCTGGCGGCAGTGCAGTAGCCCTATTGGCACCTGGTGAAACCGGTGGCGGTGCAGCACCCCAGCCCATTGCATTGGTTGCGCCCCAGCCTGGTACCGGTGTGCGCCCACCTGGCTCCACTGCTGCGGTTCTGGCCCTCAACATGACCATCAATGGCTGCCTGTGCCTGCAAACGGTGCACAGCTCTGCGGCGTATCCTGGGCAGGTGCAGGTGCAGGATGAGGGGGTGTGCATGTACGACCCCAGTGAGAGGCCCTGGCCCTTCTGCCAGGTGGACGCAAGCAAGTGCTCGGGGCTGCGGTACAACACGAGCGCCGGAGTCCCTGCGGTGTATGATTACTGCCTTCCTGGTGGGTACCTGAGTGAAGTGCCTGCATCAGTATAGGGTATGGGTCCACACACTCTGTCAGACTGAGTCTGCATTTGGCACTGGCGGTGATTGGGCATTGTCTGCGCTGTTGAAAGCCTTGCACAACTGCCAGTCAGTCAGGTCAACATAGACTGCAGTATTGTGGACTAGGTTTTGCTTTGTGACATTCTGTTCAACACCATTCTGCTGCACCTGCAATGTGTTGGAACATCTCTTATCAAACCATCAAATTGATCCTACTGTCTCTGCGCAGCGCCCATTGTCAGTCGCACCCGAGCATCCTCCAGCTGTGACTGCATGGCGGCTTACCAATGGCAAGATAAAGTCGATGGCATGCTGGTGCAAAGCAATGCTGGCGGCTGCATGATCAGTCAAGACACAGACAATGGCTTTACGCCGTGGTGCTTTGTTACCTCAACATGCGATGGTCCGGAGGCGCCCCAAAGGCCAGTGCTCACCAGGTCCAAAATTTGGCAGTCTTGGGATTATTGTGCCTACCAAGGTGAGGAAGAATGTTGCGTTTTTTTATTCCGGCCACATTACCTTTATTTTGTATCATGATGGCCCAGCCATGTTTACAGGCCCTGGCAGGCTGCAAATTCCTAATTCTCACTGAGTGCTTTGAGAAACATCAAGTGCTTCACTACAGGCTTGAAATGTAAAGCACTGATAAATATGTAAATATTTTTAAGATGTCAAGTTGTAATGTTAACGAATGATGTGCAGTACATTGACAACTTGCACAAATTGTTATTGTACTGCATTATTATGTTGTTGTTTGTACCTGCGCAAGGTATCCAGGATCCTTATTCAATATGATAATTTAGAAAGCTGTGCAATCATATGGTGGCCCTAGCCAATGGCATGCTGTCATAGCAGTGATGCCATGACGGTGCGTGATACACCAGGCACAAACCATCAGACGCTAACAAGCTGCAAGTTATTGGGAAATTGTTATGCAGGGTCGGAAGTGCGATGCAACATCGCGACTGAGACAGGGAGCAACGTGGTGTCCCCCACATGGACGGTGGCATGGAATGTCAGCAGCCCTGTTGTCTATCAAATGCTGAACATGAGTAATAGCTCGGTGAGTGTCTGAAGCAAGCTGCATTAATGCATACATTCATGATAGTGTTTAATATCAGGACATGTTGACATTTTGTGTGTTTGCAATTACAAGTATATACCCCTCCTCAGCAAGTTGTTGTGTTGTTAATTAAAAGTACGACATGTAGGAGAGTAAGCAAAATGTTTTGTGCAACAGCTGATGCATACTGTAGCCAAGGTGTCAGGATGCACGGATGCATGTTAAACATGCATGCATAGCAGGACAACCTTTGTCCTGCTATCTGCGCTTCCATAATTTGCGCAATTCCTGTTGGGTGCATCTGCTCCAGCTAGAGTACAAAAAGAACTCCATTTCTTACATGCAGGAGTGGACTATTGATGTGGCTCATCTACTAGTCAACTGCTCTTGCGACGCCTCACATGATTTGTGCAGTACCAGCCTCAGCAGCATGCGCATACGTAGCTACGGCATCAGCACAGCAAGTCCACACGCCTACCTTGATGATGCCGGCCTGTTGCCCTGCCTGGACACCGAGTGCAGCTTTGACGTCCCCTCCAACTACACCAACCAGACAGGGCAGCTGGAGCTGCTGGGCATGGCAGATTGGAAGTCATACCTTGGTGCGTGGGTGGATACCTGTGCGGTGTCGTGTGGTACACGCAGCTGTCTTCCTCACTCTGTGCACGATGTCATGCTTCATGTTGCATATATACTTTAGAATATAACTAAGATAAAAATCTAAAAGTAGTATATAAAATATTAGCTTTGTAGCAATGCGATCATCGCGATGTGATCATCTGCTGCCAGTGGGCACCACTGCAAGACATCACTGAATCAGATCAGTAATCATTATGCGATCATTGCAAGGTGATCATATGCTGCCAGTGGGCACCATTGCAAGACATCAATGATTGTGTGTGGTCACTGCAAAGGCAGGTCACAGGTTGTCCTCAACAAGCCTTTTTGTACGCTCTTGCAGATGCCCCAAGCGTGTCTTGCAATCTAATAGCCTGCTATGGCAAGAGCAGTAGCAATTGCGCCTCTTGGTTGTCCTGGGCTGACAGCCGCGGTGCCCCACCAACAGAGTTCATTGACCTCAATGCAACGGTACGTGCCTCAAACTCCCCAGGAATGCTTTCTTGTCACAAAGTAAATGACATGCAGTGCGGCAGCAACGTACCATCACCAGCAGCAACTATAGCCAGGGGCATGCAAAGCATATCACATTGGTTTGGGCATTACCTGGGATTTTACTATTTCCCGCAATATCCTGCCAAATATGAGCATGATTGCCTCGTTGCAGGACATTTCTCTTTCTGGAAGCTCCCCTGGTGCCCCCACCAGCTTCGATTTTGTCTGCAGCTGCAGCAACAGAGGGTTATCACAGGCAACACCAGCACCTCGTGCTATGATGCCGTGAACCAAACAAAACTCATGGCTTCCTCCTTGCCACTAGCAGCATTGCGCAACGCTACCATGTCGACAAACATGACCAATCAGCCAAATGTCACGTTTGGCTTCAGCCCAACACACGACTGCAGCGCTGGCAATTGCACAAAATCCTATCCTTTGCCACATGGATCTGCCCTCCTGAGCGCACAGTATCGCATGATTGGCGCGCTGAGCAGCAAGTATGTCAGCAATCCCCCCACTGGCAATGATACTAGCATCCCCATCCCACCCCCAACCCCATCCCCACCCCCCGGATCCTCTTCAGCGGTCATCGTCAGTGTGTCAGTAGTGGTGGGCGTTGCAGTTTGTGGGCTGGTGGCTAGTGGTGGCTTGTGGTGGTACAGGCACACGAGGAGGGAGGATTCCTTCAAGAGGAAGTCATCTGATGCCGAAGTGGTGGCCACCTCGCCAGTGCTGAAGGGCACTAGTGTGGGCTCTGACTCTGCAAAGGACCTGGAGCATAAGTACTTCAGGGTGAGTGATTGTTGAAATGGCAAAGCTGCAGCGGACCATTGGCAGTATGTAACGTGCATTCTGGCGCAAAAGCAAGATTAGCAGTCAACCCCTATACATGCGGCGGGCGCCAGGCAGGGCTAATTTGACATTGCTTGTACCACTTCTGATTTTGCGCGCCTGAAGGTCCCGATTACTAGGTCAGCCCAAGTGGCCCTGGGTCTCCCTCTAGACCTTCTGCCTGTCACGGTGTACCACAGTAATTGCTTGTATGTAGTGTACCGTCATAAATCTGACAATACAAAACCCCAACGCGTGTGTGCTTTGACTACCTGACTGCCAGTTTGCCTCTCGTGAGTCTGCATCTATCTCTGCGTGGGATGCCTGTTTCATGGCAATTGCATGTACCCTTCTATTTTACAAGGTGTTCACACCAGATTGGTTTTATCCAATTGCCTGTGCACATCTTCCCAGGGCACCTCTTTTGGTCGCCACTATGACTGGAGCATCCGGGAGGAGGACCTGCAGTTTGTGCGCAAGGCAGATGGGGAGCTGCATGTGCTGGGGGAGGGAGCCGTAGGCAAGGTGGGTGTTTATTTATAAGCATGGGTGGGTGTTTATTTACAAGCATGGGTATACTACTGTATCTGATCTGCGGAAACATGAACTACTGCTTCAACTGCAAGAACTTCAATCCATGGCAGTATTGGTAGAAGGTGTGTGGAGGACCAGTGGGCTGGAGGGCTGCCCTTTTTCATTCCGTTCCCTCAAACCTGGGCGCATGGATGAAGGAAATATGTACAATATTGGTGTCATGTTTTGCCTGTGCAAGCATGACTTTGAACAGCACTGCAGCGTATGCTCTCCATGTTGTTGTTGTTAATGGCACCTTTCTCCCCCGCAGGTGTACCGCGCGCGTTGGAAAGGCGTGATGGACGTGGCTGTCAAGGTGATTGAGCACAAGGCCCCCGTGGAGGGCGAGCAGCAGCGGGAGTATGTGAAGGAGATCGAGGTGCTGCAGTCCTGCCGCTCGCCCTACATCGTGCAGTTCCTGGGCGCCCACGCGGGTGAGCGCGTGAGCATGATTGTGACTGAGCTCATGGCGGGGGGCAGCCTCTACACGCAGATCAAGCTGAAGCGGGTCACCTGGTAACAGCAATAAGGGGACTCGATGCATGATGCCATTGTCCTGTGTGGTCATTTTCAACACCCTTTGATTTTTGCACATCAGATTGGATTTTATGAAGTTGCTTTTTTCACTCTCATTAATGTCTTTTTGTTCATTTGGTTTATTTCTTTTTCAGTATATATATTGTTTAATTTGCGGATTGATTTGTTAATAGGTATGATCCTTGTGATTTCCTTTGTGGGCTCAAAATTTACATGCATTGTTTTTGTGTTTGGTTACAGTTATGCCCTCCAAGTATGCCCCAAATCTAGGTTTGAACCTTGGCACCACACTCTCTTGTGGTGGTGCAGGGGCAGGTATGTGGCGTACCACGTGGCGCAGGGGCTCCACTACCTTCATGCAAATAACATCGTCCACCTGGACATCAAGAGCAGCAATGTGCTACTGGCAAGCGGTGGAGTGGCCAAGGTGGCAGATGTGGGTCTGGCGCACCTGCTGAGTGCCACCCACACGGATCTGCACGGGAAGGGGACCTTTGCATGATGGCTCCAGAGATAATGATGGGTGGGTGGCCAATTGTGTGCGCAATCTTTTCCCTTGATTGATATCGTGTCCATTTGTGCATGGCTATATTCACCTTTTGTATGCAAATCATTCCTGGCATGGGGTAGGACTGGCTAGTGGCCTGTACTTGATTAATTTGTGAAGACTTGCCCTAGTTGCAGCCTGATGGTCTGCCTGATGCATAGCCATGCCACATCAGATGCAATTAGTACTGGCCACAATGACATGGCACACGCTGGCACACGGCTTGAGTAAAAGCAAGGCCGTTTGCACAAGCATGCTACCTGTTTCTTTGCGTTCTTGTTCTGCTTGTATCACAAACGCTCAGGAACCCGCCCCATCCTCTCACACAGGCTGCCGCCATGACCACTGCCCCTACACATAATCCATCCATAATCCATCCATAATCCATCCATAATCCCAAACCCTAAACCCTAAGGTGTTCCTTAGGCACCACCATGACCATTGCCCTTTGCCAAATCCAGCATCCTGAACCCTAAACCCTACACTGTTTATGCAGGCATCCCGCCATCACACTATTCGGCACGGCATCATCGAATCCAGCATCCTGAACCCTAAACCCTAAGCCCTGAACCCTAAAACTGTGCCCTGCAGGCACCGCCGTGACCACAGCCGCTGACGTGTACAGCTATGGCGTGCTGGTGTGGGAGATTGTGACGGGGGAGACGCCCACCAGGGGGGGCAGGAGGGAGGTCAGGTGAAGAGGGAGGAAACAGGCAACAGGCACAGGGGGACTAGAACTAGGACTATTTTAGTCCCCCTGACAGGCAGGCCTTGCGCATGCCATTAGCCCACTACATGATTGTACCAGTAAATTACTACGTCTGATGGGCCAAATTTGGACCCTGGCTTAATGCAATAACGCAAAAACTTATTTTTTTAAAGTATTATTTTTGGTATTAAATACATGCAGTGAAAAGACATTAATCACGGTGCGCGGCGCATATGCTAACAGCAGACCCACCTGCTCTGTGCTGTTGCAGGGTGCCGGAGGAGTGCCCTGTGGAGGTTGCCCAGCTGATTGAGCAGTGCACGCGCGTGGAGGCGGCGCAGCGCCCCACCATGGTGGCGGTCATCACGCTGCTCAATGCAGAGAGGGTGGCAAACCTGGTTCGGTGATGCGGCTCCAGCTTGGATTTAGGGTTTTTGGGGGTTAGGGTTTAGAGTTTAGGGTGGCCAACCCGGTCAGGTGACGCAGCTCCAGTCGATGATCAGCTTTCAACAGTGCAGGCCAGAAGCAGAGGTGCTTGGACATGGCCCCCACCTTGCGGCAAGCAGTCACGAAAGGACTGATGTTGTACTGCCGACACTGGAGATGAAGTTATGCTGTGAGACTCAGTGCCACTACTTGACTCAGAGCTTCTCCTAGACATTAGGTGTGTAAGTGTGATATGTAGAAAGCAGTTTTGTAAAATGTATTGACGCTAGAGACGTCTAATAGGTCTGGTCTACATTTACTGGGTAGATGGCACTCTCTGTCAGTGGCAGGGCCTTCAAATTTTGATCGGGCGCTGTTGGAGTACTACACTGGCAGTTGAAAGGTCATTTTCTTGGAATATCCCATTGATGTGTCATAATACACAGCATTTCAAAGTTTTCTCGAAACTACCGTTAGAATAGCCAAATTAAATGTATATTTGCATCTTGTTTATTTTGTTCGCTTACTACTTTGTGCCCTGATGTGAGCCTGCTTTGCTTTGCTTTGCCAAGTGTCAGCTTTGTCACCCATACGCATAGAGTGTATGACAAATTGTTTGGACTCCCATGATGTGAAAACGCCTGCAAAGTCTAAGACTTGCGAGGCCCTAATAAACGTTGCAGAGTTTGAATTGGCATGCAAGCTGCGTCGAGTTAGGCTACTGATCGCCTGTTGTGAGATACGATTGTTTAGGAATTACGGTTTTCTGCGCTTACTGCGCAGGGCCTTGTGAGCAGGTCCCCACGGTACATCTGGTTATTGATCCCTGCTCAATTTTGACAACTTGTTGAATTGAATGCTACTTGTGCCAGAGCAACTCTCGGTGTAAGACTTGCACTACTGCCTTACAAATTAGATTTTGCTACAAAATATTGCTTTTGAAGGAGTGCTACCACCATGGCGGCCAACACCATGGGGGACACCATCAACGGTTGGTGGCTTCGCACTCACAAGCTGAATTCAGGGTTGCATTCAGTGGAATTTGGACCTCTCTAGGACACTCGAAAGCAGTCAACGCATTGGAAAACTCCTGAGCAGAAATTGCAGCCTCTCATTGCACATCAGAAAAGAATACTGGTCTCAGTGACCCCCACAGACGTCCCCTCCCCGCCTCCCAGCGCTTCCCGACAGACCCTCTCGCCCAGGTTGAATGCTCCCCACCCACCCACTCACAGCACCTTCATGACGCTCTCATACACCAGGAATGTGATGGCTGACTGCGGCATGACCCGCAGCATGTTGGGCACGATGCCCTTGTACAGGCCCCCAAGCCCCTCCCGAGCCACAGTCTTGCGCAGCGCCTCCATCACCCCTCGGTACTGCGCGCCACTGGTGGGGTCCGCCCGCTGCTGCAGCCGCGTGCGGATAACCTGCACCAGTACATGCACAAATTATGCATGTTATAATGTATACTTTTCATCTTTGATGAGGATAAAAACTGAGTATATTTTCAAAATTGTATCCTTGTATTTAGAAAAATCCATTACCCTAACGACTTCCACATGTCCCAAGCTGGAGTAATTGTCAATCAAGCAACGGCCATGCAGCACAGGATCAAGCCTATATGTGCGAGGATCTTGCATGTATGCCACCAACACCAAGCCGCGTTCCCCTGACATGCCCAACTACATAAATCAGGCCCCTGCCACATGCGCCAGCACATGGCCGCCCGCCAACAGCTTGCCCTACCCAGCCGCATTGCGCGCACCTGCGACGGGTAGGTGGCGATGGACGCCGCCAGCTTGGACGTGGCCCCAATGGCCAGAATCTCTGCCGAGGTCAGCGTGCGCTCGGTGAGTGGGTTGCTCTTCCTGGACCCAGCTGCAAGCGCCTTGAGCTCCTCGTACACCATGAACTGGATGGCGCCGTGGGACACCTGAGCAAATAAAGTCAGGGTCCGTTAGGGTCCCAAATGCCTATACAGAAATAGGCAAAATACATAGGTAAAATACATACGCAAAATAAATAGGAACCTTTGCTGTCTTAATATTTTGCAAATTAGGTTGCCGAGGTCAGCGTGCCCACCATTGGTGATAGGCCAATGGGGCTATGTCCAAAGACCCTGGCCCATACCTGCCAAGGGTATTATGCTGATGTAATAGTAATAGTTTTTGGGAACGTGGCCTGGCGTGGCTTGAAGAGTGCAGGACTGAGTGCTTTTGCCCTGTGATGCGCAGCGGCAGTGCACAACGACTGTTTGACACCGGTAGGCAGACATCCCGCCACCACACCACAATGCTGCACATGGTTTTCCAGATGCGTTGATGTCAACACGCTTAACCTAGCAACATGACATTGCAACCTGCACTGCACCAATGCGTACCAGCAGCAGTGATGGCAGAAGCCCCTTGTAGAACCCCCGCACACCCTCCTCAACCGCTATCCGCCGTACAGCATGCACAAAGCCCCTGTACCGCTCCCCGTTGGCTGCTGCTGCGGCACCCGCGCCAGCCAGTGGTGTCATGCGCACTGCCTTGGCTGCCCCCCCCATGCCCCCCTGCCGCTGGAGCTGCAGCCGCGTCTTCACCACCCACACGGGGTTGGTCAGCAAGCACACCTGCAGGAGATGGAGATGCCCATCCACTCATATTCACTCACATTTATATGATCAAAGTATCAATTGAATATCAATATCCAATATCACGTTTGTACATCTACCCGCATTGGTCCAAGGGTCATACTTGCCAAGGGTCATACTTGCCAGGTGGCATGGCATGCGAACTGACATGCGAATCTCCACGCTTGCTATGCCAAGACGTGGACCAGCCACATGCCGATGGAGTGCCATGCATGAACGCAATGTCTTCCAATGATCCATTGGAAGATTAGGACTAGGAAGGTTTAGGGTTATTGTGCCACTTACCACCCCTCCCGCTTCTGCCGCTGCACTGAGGTGTAGCTGTGGCGGCAGCTGTTTGGTGTCGTACTGCCGCTGGTACCGCTCCTTTGCGTTGTTGTACGCAAAGAAGTAGATGCCCCATGACAGACCTGCAAGTAGATGAGCCCATGCCACAGCTGAGAAGCGGCACATGTGGGTTGGATAGGATGCACAAGCGGTCCCTGGCAGCAAGCCTGTGAGTCATAAATGCTGCGGCGTATCCATTGCTGGCATACCTTGGCCCTCATTTGACTGCTGGGCATTGAGTACTGGGCAGTGTGACCTGTCATCTGTCATTCATCTGCACAGACTGTGCACTGCAAGGGCATGCATGCGTCAAGCAATATGTCACGCGCGCCAAGTGTCATGCAGGTGCGCAGTACAGTGCTGAATGAAGATGAGAGGAGGGGTGTTAACACTATGTCTCCCATGCGCCCCTGAATTCGCCACCCACCTGACCCAATGAGCGCTGGCGTCAGCCCCGAGTAGAGCGCCCTCCAGCCCTCATCCTTCACGATGCGCGACATGGCATTGATGGTGCCCTGGTACAGGGGCAGGCTGCCTCGCAAGCCGTCCTGGGCTGCAGGGCGAGCACGGCCAGGGGTTTAGGGTATACCCGTGAGGGTGCAGGGAAAGCCATGCGTGCACAGGGACCCCAGCTGGTCCCTTCTCAATGGCACCAACCTTCCCCCCACGCCCTGGCAGTGTTGCACGCCAGACGCAGAGCCCCTTTGCAGACCCTAAACCCTAACTCAATGTATGCGTATGTGTCGGGACAGGTGCCTGGCAAGTGCCTGTGGAGGTACCTTGAAGGCGGGTCTTGACCACATCCAGCGGGTGGAGCGCCAGTACAGAGGCCAGACCGGCAGTGCACCCAGCAGCAGCATGTTTCCTGCACAATAGGCATGTGTGTAACAAATGGAAACTTTTGGTTGGCTGGAGTGTCAACCTAGTATTGTACAGAGCACACACAAAAGCTAGCCACACACGGGTTCAAAGTTCACTAGGTGAACGCACGTTTTTGGGCCTTGGCAGTTACTTCCAAGGTACTTACCACCGCCATCTCGAGTCTGACCCCATCTCAAGTCTGACGAGCCTGTTGTATCCTAGGCTGCCGACTGAGCTGTATCCTGGGCTTGCACCCACCTACAGCAGTTAGCCTAAGGAAGGGTTGAGTGTGCGAGCTGTGCGGTGCTACACTTGCAAGGCTTGGCTGTCAGACGAACAGCCTTGACGAAGGCCTCTCTAGTTAGAAAAGTACTCTGGCGGGTTGTGGGCCAAGACGCGTGCGTCAAGTACCCCGTCCACAACTCTCACACATGCATGCATACATGCTCACGCAGTTGGCTAGCCAGCAATTTGATTCCCTACATGCTTTCAAGGAAGCTAAAAGCGTTACAATCTGAGTTGCACGTGTTGGGTTGTGGCGCAAGCTTGAGGAGCACACAACAAAGTGGGCAAGGACAAGAACACTTAGTTCACTTGCATTCAAACGGAACGGTTAAAACCAGTTGCCACTTCAGTCTGGAATAAAGCACACTGCAAGCACAATCGTGCTGCGAATAGCGCATCAGCGTTGTGGGGAGAGTTGCACCATGCAATTGCATATATGCATGCACTAGGTGCGCTTTTAGGGTTCTGGGGTCTAGGTGGGTCACGGTATGTGGCGGCCACGTTAACAAGTGCTTCGATGCATCAACCCGCCTCGTTCTGTCCACTTCACTCGGCTGTAATACTGCAAGTGGGCACTTAACCGCTTGTGAGAAATCGCCCAACAAAACGTTCAATTTCAGGGTACAGCTACATCTCTTTATTCTTAGCTTTTGCTAGTGCATGCATAAGAGCGCAGTGTGCGCGACTTGCTGCGTTCCTAGTTAGCTGAGTCGTTGATGCGTTCGCAGCAACATTACAAACGTAACTACTTGTACTTCACTTATAGATTGTCTCTTGAAATGGCCAAGTTTTGTTAGGGTCATGCGTAATTGACTCAGGCCCTTGCATGCATTGGCACCATGCAGCGGCTAGTGTGGGCTCTGGCGAGGGTGTTCACAAGTTCGCAAGTATCCAGACTAGTTGAATCCAACGCCGTGGCTTCTTTGCGCCATGGCCTATCGCCATCTCAGTTAATTCCACTATGCCAGGCAGCTGCAACGCATCAATCATCGTGGCCAGCAGCCCTGTGCAGAACGTTTGCCAGCAGCCCCGAAGACCCACCAGAACCGCCTCCCGCGAAACCCACCGCTCAGGAAAGCACCAGCGACGCCTCTCAGCCAGGACCTGATGACAGCCCTCCAGAAGGCGAGGACGATGGGCCAAACACCACAGAGTTTGACATGAGCAGCGTCAAGCCCATCCAGACTGGGGAGGACTACTACCGCATGCTGGATACCTGGGGCGAGCTCATGGACAAGCAGGAGTATGACACAGCCTGGGAGATGCTCAAGCTGTCTGTGGCTGAAGCGGAGGTGTCGTTCCGGCCCATAGAGGAGGCGCTGGCAGACGAGGATGAGGATGAGAAGGAGCGCAGGCTCAGGCGGGAGATGGAGATGGAGAAGCAGGCGGAGGTGGCTGCGCAGCGCGTGCGGGTGGTGGATGCGATGGGCCGCGCGTACGCCACTGGCAAGCGGAAGTGCAGCATCGCTCGCGTGTGGCTGAAGAAGGGCACCGGGCAGCTGGTGGTGAACAAGAAGCCGATGGACGCCTACTTCAGCCACCTTGCCAGGCGCGTGGACGTGCTGCTGCCCTTCTTCACAACCGAGACGCTAGGGGTGTTTGATGTGATGGCCAGTGTCAAGGGAGGCGGGGTGACGGGCCAGGCGCAAGCGCTGCGGCACGGCATCGCAAAGGCGCTGCAGCTGTATGACCCCAACTACAGGCCAGACCTGAAGGTCAACGGCCTGCTCACGCGTGACTCGAGAGTGGTTGAGCGCAAGAAGCCTGGCAAGAAGAAGGCACGCAAGTCCTTCCAATGGGTCAAGCGCTAGTAGGCTCCTGGGGGCAATTGGGTTTTGGTTGGGCAGTGCAGAAGCTGGTAGCTGGTTGGCTTTTCTTGTGCTTATGAATTTCCAATTGGTGCCCTGAACACTACCTGAACGGTTATCTCAGCCCATTAAAAAACTGACGCACGTGAGTGTTGACTTCACATTTGGACTAGACTGCGCCCTGCCTGTTTTCTAGCTCGAGTTGCAGTGCACCCTTGCACTCGAGGCAGCAGCTTGTTTACTTGGCTACTCCAAATTATAGCAACGCACTTGGGTTGTGGGTTGTCAGTCTGTTTGTAAGTAAAAATACCCTTGTCTCCGCTGCACACGGATAAAATCTTGTTAAGCTTCAACACTCCAGCCTGTCGCCCTGTCACAGGATGCTGTGAAATCGCACTCGTTGCAGGCCAAACCCATATAATGATACTGACTCAGTAGTACACAGCCGGACCTACCAACATGTGCTCCATCACCAGTCAGAATGAGTCAGTGAAAGGTACACTACCATGCTTGGCACTATCTGATTCCTAGTGGAAACTGCATTTCTTTTCAGTTGCTGTCTCTGTGTGGGGTGGGAGCGTGGGGGATGGCTGGCACTGCCCGTTGCATTTCAGCCCCAGCCTGTGGCCAGGCCCTCTCCTGGCGAAGCAAGAAGACAGCTTCACACCAAAGTTGGAAGCGCTGCTTGGGGTGCATGGTGGAGCCTGGGCCCCAGGCTGGGGCGATACCCCCGTTTCATAATTAACACTCCTGAAGTGGTGTTCCCGCCGCCCGCGTATTCCGCCGCTGCCGCCGCCTTTTTTAGGCTACCAAAGTTTTTCGAGGCATTCATAAGGTTGTTGTCGATGCCAGAGCATCCCTCTTACTCTGAGCAGGTACTGTTGGACGGGTTCACGCCGTTCCTCTGCACAGCTCACCATGACGAAGAAGCGGAGGAACAACGGGCGTGCTAAGCACGGCAGGGGACACGTGAGTGGCATCGGCAATTTTGGCGGCTCGGTGCAATTCGAACACTACACCCAGCACCCATCACGCTTCTCTTGCCTGCAAGACCTATGGGGCAGCTTAAGTTGAACCCAAATTTTTGTTGTAGGTGAGGCGCGTCCGCTGCGAGGCCTCAGGTGTGCTTGTCCCCAAAGACAAGGCCATCAAGAGGTTCATTGTCAGGAACATCGTGGATGCGTCTGCCATCCGTGATATCCAGGAGGCCTCCACCATCGATGGTGAGTGTGCATGAGTGTTACTTCTTATCTATTGCACAGCCTCTGGCAGCCATGTAACTTGTGGCAGGTGGGCTGGGAAGGGACTGCTTGGGCACCCTTTACAAAGTGGGTGCACGGGGGGGCAAACACAGCAGCCAGTAGTGTGCTATCCACGCCAAGAGAAAATTCTGATGCAAGCAATGCAACTGATACAGTCTCGAACGCAGCTGTCACAGATGCTCACTTGGACAAGTGGCCAATGCTGGGGTTCCATGACTGCAGCTGCAAGATAGCCCCTTTGTGCACGCAATGCCTCCCTGTTCACTACGCCTACCATCCCGAAACCTTCCTGGGTTGTTTCGCCCTTTGCATGCATGCCGCCCACAGCAAAGACACTCTTTACTGCATATGCAATTTGCTGATGCCTGCACTTTTATTTCAGGCTATGTCCTGCCCAAGATCTACCGCAAGGTGTACTACTGCGTGTCAGCAGCCATCCACTCCAAGGTGGTGAGGGTGAGGTCCCGCAAGAACAGGCGCATCCGCGAGCCACCCAAGCGACCCGGGTTCAGGGACAACAACCAGCAGCAGCAGGGCCAGCAGGGGCAGCAAGGGCAGGGACAGCCACCAAAGAAGTAAACGTTGTGGCCCATGGCTGATGGTAGACGCTTTCAGGGTTGTGCTTGACCCATCTGCCATCTGCAGACTTAAGCTGTAACGACAACCCATAAGACAACGAACTAACTTCTGCAGGTTGCCCTCAATGTGGCAACATGTCAAGCGCTCGCTGTGTGGCTCTTAGTGGCATACTCCACACCGCGCCAGAATATTATGATGCACAAGCGTCAAAGCATCCATGTGCATGTATGTATCCATCACCGTGACAAAGTTACTGGTAAGTGGTCACATTGAAAGGCGTCTACGGGTATAACCAAGAGCACAACTGATGCACAGGGAAATGATGAAGTAACGCACCTAGAACATTCAGACCCTGCAGAAGGCCTTGCCTGCTGGGCAGGTGTATGGCGGAGTTATGCCAAGTCTTACCCGCCATTCTGCCATGGTGTGACAGCAATCATGTGAGCGCATAGCACCTACCTGTCCTTGATCTGCAAGCGCCACGTTTCAACCCTACGTACACCCTGCAGGCTGCTGCCTCATCAACCACTGCGCGCGCATTGCATTGTGGAACCAACACCACGTGTTTGTGGCGTAACAAGCGCTTGTAGATAATTGTGGGGAAGCTGTGCTGCACAGTCACAGTCACAGCCAGCAGTTGCAGTGTTGTTTCTTGCCTGGTCAACAGGCTATACTAGCTCAAGGGGAAAAATTGCTGTTACAACCAGGTCTTCCTTGTCTACTTTCAGCTGGCGCACTAACGGGCTGAGACTGAGGCCCTTACTTTTACTTGATGCCATCCAATAGTTTGCCAGTGACAAATCATTTCACTGGTATGTATCATTGGAGAGCGATCAACTTGGAGCCGCACTGATGCAGTAAATAAACTAAATGCAAATGGATACAGCTATGTCAACCTCTATCCTTGCCAACCCTGCCTCTGAGTGATGCATTGGAATAACCTCTTGCATTGCCGCGTCGCTGTCCAAGATCCAGCTGTCAGCAGCAACGTAATCCAACAGTCGAATAAAGTGATACTGAGTATGTGGCATTCAGGCAGTGCACTAGAGGTTTAATTGCTGCAGGTACATCAAGACCGTCCACCAAATCTGCAGCTGCTGAAATAATCCTTTGCTGCCATGTGCCAGCCATCAATTCAGCACCAGCTGGATTCATTTTCCCACTAAAATATACCCGTTTCAGAAACTTAAGTCAAAGGAGAGGATGTAAAGTCATGGACAATCTACGTTCACTGCACTCAGGTGCTGATGAGGGTGAAGTCCGAGGGCTTGGACGTGCTAGACTGCAAGAATGAGCCTGCCTCCAGGTTTTGAGGGGTGTAGCTGGTGGACGAGCTCCCGCGGTCCACCACCGGGGCTATGGTGCCTGCACAGGGACAACAGGTCAGTCCAGGGGGAGCACAGCGGTGCAGCTGAGGGAAGTAAATGATAATGATTTTACATAAAATTTCACCAATACCCCAACAGGGCACTGGTCGAGGAAGAGACAGAGTGAAAGAGCACCATATAGCAGGCTGGTCATTCCCTCGCATGTTCCTACGTCTCAGGTGTCTCACAGATTGCTGGTAGTGCTGAGGGTTCTTGCGGCAACAGAGCTGAATGCGGCCTACCTACCATCCTGCAATATTTTATTATCTTCAGCCATCACAACATGCACCCAGACATGTATGCCACAAGATGTGGCAGCAACACGCGCTGTGGCAGCAACATGTTCCCTGTACTCCACCAGGCGCCACCAGCAGCAGTGCAATTCAAATCTATGCGTGGCGTGCCATGACCATGCGCCCCACTCTGTGCAGCCCATCACATTGCCCTTACCTGTAGGTACCACGCTGTCCATGATGCTGGTTGTGGCGTAGGTGCTGGTAGGCAGGACCAGGGACATGACGGTCTTCTTGCCCGGGGGGGCAAGCTTCCTTGGAGGGGGGGAACGCTTGATGACATGAGGAGGAGGCCGCCGGATAGACTTGAGTGGTGGGGGCCTCTTGGCAGCAGCCTTGGGAGGTGGCCTTTTTGTGCCCTTCATTGGCGGTGGAGACTTCTTGCCGCCCTTTGATGGTGGAGGCTTCTTGCCACCCTTTGATGGTGGAGGCTTCTTGGCGCCCTTTGATGGTGGAGGCTTCTTGCCGCCCTTTGATGGTGGAGGCTTCTTGCCGCCCTTTGATGGTGGAGGCTTCTTGCCGCCCTTTGGTGGTGGGGACTTCTGCTTTGGTGGTGGAGACTTTGCCTTTGCAGGTGGTGGTTTTTTGACTGGTGGCGGTGACTTGGCTGGTGGCAGGGGCGGTGGTGACTTCTCCACGTAGGGGCTGACAGAGTACTGTGTGTCGGTGCTGTCTGCGCAGTACGTCTGCAGGCCCAGGTAGTACAGCGGGTAGGGGTCGGACGGGTCCACTGTCACTGTGGTCATCCCAAAGCCTACGATGCGCATGCCTGCACCCCAATTTAACAGGTCAGAGATACATTTAGAATTTCAAAAATGACTTCCAAGCCAAGCACAGGCATATTGTGGTCAATGAGCACCCACAACATCTCAGACAACTGAGTGGGGCCATCCAGCACCATGCACAGAGATGGTCTACCTCCAGCCCTGGTGCACACAGGGGATGGAGCTGACACAGTCCCAATGCAAGGCTCAGTTGTTGTGCATTCTGGGTAGGTAATCTCAGCCAATGCACAACAACAGCTGCTTTCCATTGCCAGCAATAAAGTGGTGTCCCTGCAACATCGCGACGGTCTGGTCTCAAACACGTACCTGGTGGACATTGGTCGGTGAAGTTGGCCAAATTGGGCAACAGGTTTCCCTTGCCCAGCAGCGAACCGATGCTGTGGGTGGCATCATTGAGGTCTGGCTGCGTGCTGTAGCCAGTGATGTTGGTGAAACCCTGCACCCTTGAGATGGTGTTCTTCTTGGCGCCATTGAGCTTGTAGCCCAGCTGTCGCACTGAGTAGCCACCCCTACACATATGCCATCATGGTTATTCTCTGGCATACACCAGCACAAAGGGAGCTACCATCACAACAGGTGCTTGTGTATTTTGACATCAGTGGCGGTCAACTGATGCACAGCCAGAACTGGGTGGTACTGGCTCTCAAGTACACAGGTCAGACATGCACACGCAGACACGATTGCCGCACAGCGCACAAGCCCCAATCATGCGACTTTGCCAGCTGCAGAATGATGTGCGCCACTCAGCAGGAATGGATGGGTGAAGCAAGACTTACGTGCATGTGCCGCCAATGCCCACTGGCGTGACTTGGTCCTCAACTTGCACTGTGTACACATCAATGGAAATGAGGTAGCCACCCCATGGGCATCGTGCTCTGTCCAGCAGCTGCTCCATAGATCCGTCGCTGCTGCCGTCCAGGGTTCCACGCGGCAACAAGGTCATGAGATCTGTACGCACACACCATGGTCAGCGGTGTATACTGCAGGAGGTGGCATGATATCACACTGTTATAACTATATGCAATGTGCATGAAGTTTGAGAAAGAATGGGTGGAGAATTGTGCGTGAGTAAATAGCGGCGCAGCAGCATTGCAGCAGGTCAAGCGCCTTGCTCTCATGACTGCGCCACCATGTCCCTGCACCGCAGGCATGCACGCACAGAAATCGGTACAGAAGCCGTTGACTAGGTCCACCCCAGCTGAGTAGGCGCTGTCAGGGCTGTTGGCCCAGGCACGGTAGCCGCTCACACGCCCCCCGAAGGGGCAGTTGAAGGAAAAGTACGTGGCTGAAGTGATATCTGCAAGCCTGCCGCCCTGGAGCGCCAAGAGGCCAAAGCCTCCTGGCTGGAGCGCCCCACTGAAGCTGTTCAGCTGCAGACATGGGGCCAGGGTTGGACGGGTGACTACAGGTGTAATGGATTGCCTGGGTTGCAATGCATGTACGTGCATCGTCATGCCTGCTTACAAAACCATGGCAGTAATGATTTGAGTACCCAATATTGCAGTGCTGCAGGTGCTGGTCGTGCATTGGCGCATTGCAAATAAAGGGATGGCTCACCTTTGTGTCGGGCAATGTGTAGAGAATTGTTCCATCTGTTCCAGTCGCATTCCCTGCAATGGCCAAATGGGTGCCCGCTGCATCGGAGCAGATGCCCTGGAAGCCCCTCATGATAACGTCGCTGCTTGACCCCTTTTTGTAAAACAGCAATATGCGGTCGATGTAGGACAGGGCGGGGCAAAAGGTTCCATGATCTGGTGCGTTGATTGTCTCAGTAGTCCATGCGCCGTTGGGGCCCTTGGTGCCATACACTGGCAGGGATGCATAGTCTGCACAAGGCAAGCCACATAGCAGCCGTTACAATAGCATTTCCTGAGCCAACAGGCAGCAGAGCCAGTCCTGACTCACAGACATATGTGAAAAAACAGACAGGGAGCAATGCCCAGCCTGTACTGGCATTGCTATGATCCTTGATGGCCGTCGCACCCACCTGGGTACTTGTCACACTCAAGTAGTAACTTGTCAACGCCCTTGCTCGAGGTAGCCAACCTGTACACCACCATCTGCCGAATAACATACCCATCTGGGCAGCGAATTGTGACCCCCTGGCTGTTGGCCACCGCCTGCAATTCACCACTCATAGGCTGTTTCACATGCAAAGTTTGGCTTTGTGTAAGGTGTGTTAGTGGAGTGTCACGAGCAGGTTCGCATGCCATCTTGCAAACTGCTCTCGACTGGTGCATGCACAGGACAAAAATTAAACTTAAACCAATTTAAATCATGTATTACCATGTATTGCAGTCAAGCTTACCTGATTGCGCCACCCAAAGGCGTCCGCCAAGCCATAGCCTGCTGCCTCCCCATAAACCACCAAAGGCACAGTGCTGAACCCAGTTTGAGCATTGTCAACGTCGCTGACCCTGGAATCCTTGGAGTAGTACTCGAGGTCACCCAGGCTTGCAGCAGTGAGGTTCATTCCAAGGAAGATTGATTCCACACCGTCTGAACAGGTGGCATTTAGTGCCACAATTGATCCTACTGATGGACTGTATGCTCCTCCAAATTCAATGATGTATGACGTCTCCTTGCAGGAGAACGCCTGGGTGGTGGCTGTTGCCAACTGGGTGGCATTCAGCTGTGGCCCAATTGCATAGTTCCAAGGCCCTGTGAGATGTCAGCTTGGTCATTTCACAGACATGGAAAATGGTGCCCCATGCACAGCAGGCCACATTGCCAAACCATGGCATAATGGGTCCACTTACCAAGGTAATCACAGGCAAACTGGATGGCCTCGATGCCAAAAGAGTCCGCCTTGTTGGCGTAATTCTTGAAGCCTGTGATGAACATGCCAGGTGGACACCTATCCAAGAAAGGCAGCGACCCATCAAGCTTGGCAGTTCCTGTGGTGAGAACAACAAGATCCCTTAGTCAACAACCTGTACAGCCATGCCAAGGACGTGAATGTACCGCAACATTCGAGCCACTGGTTGTCAAATCTTGCATTACCTATGCCGTAGAGCTGCGCCAGGCCCATGAAGAAGTCGGCATTGCTGCTGGCTACTTTGCGGATGTTGCGGTTTATGTAGCGCCCCCCAACTTCGCCTTGCACCACAGGAAAGGGGTCCTGGTTACCGGTGTATTGCACCGTTGAGTAGGTCACTCTGTAGCCATCGGCTGCAGCATACTTGCTCAGCGCTGACGCAGTCAGCCCTGTCGTAAGCACGCTGCCTGAGGAGCAGTTGGCAAGCAGGGCCACAACAAAAGGCTTGAAGGCCCCTCTGCCTGAACGGCCGAGTGTGACTACGCCAAAGGAGTAGATGTAGTCGGTGGTGGCGTTTGTGGGGTTGCAGGTCCGCTCAGTGATGGTGGGGCTGGGTGTCGTGCTTCCATGCGCTTGCATGTAGAAGAAGTCTGCACCGGAAATATGTAGGTTGAGTACTCCAGTAAAAGAAGTGCAAACACAAAGCATGGTTTGCAGCGTCATAACAGCGTCCACTGCAGCATGGTTTGCAGGATAGGTCACAACAGCCGTGCTAAAATAGCAGTGCAGCCCGCCAACAAAACGGCTGCTACAAACACAGTTGCATGTATGCAACATACTTGATCTAGCTCACCTTGAGAGTTGCAGGCCCCATGGCCCAGCAGTGCCAGCAGCACCAACAGCGCTGCCGGCCTGTGTATCCCTGACATGATGCACCTGCAGAAGAGACGACGTTATTTGCCGCGGTGCACACGACTAAATACAGTATAGGTGTATTGCGTGAACCAGTGCAGTAACCAGTGAGCACTCACGCTGCTAGGCATGACTAAACCCGCAGCGATCGACGCGTGGCAGACTTGAGGTCGATTGGCTGGATATCCACACCTTGAAACTAACCTTGCTAGCACCAGTTCATTAGAGATCCAACGGCGGTGCTCCGACCTGAGCTTGTAGTGTGTTAAACGTTTGTGAACCGCACATCAACGCACACAAACATGTGTGACCAAATGCATGCATGCACAAAAAACGGACAAAACACAGACTGAAGCAAAAGCTATATTCCGTGAGCTAGGAAACCTTCTAGTGCACCAAGGGAAACATATTTGACAAAGTTCGTTGACATGCCAGTGTTGATTTTGTTGAACGCCTTGACTGCATACCACCAGGTGGCAGGTTTCCAGGTGATTCTACCTCTACCAGCGCTCACTGTGGCCACTTGACGTGTGAAAACAGCACGCAAACAGCTCAATACCTTTTGTCGATAAACAACACCAACGCAGTACAGAAAAACCTTTTAATCGCCAGGTGGAATGGTGTGACAGGTGGCTCACCTTAGAAGGCGAGGCGATCGCCAGCAGGCCAGGGGTTACCAGAACGTATTGCGAACGAAACTTTAGCACACGAGAAACGGTGCTAACCTTAGCACCTGAGGTTTGGCAACAGGACTGGCTATAGCGTATCTGCCTCGCTTTCAACCTGTGCTCTCTGGAGGCATCGAGTGCACGCCGACTCAGGGTGACAACTGGCTCGAGTATAATGTCTGATCAACAACAGACACAGTGTGCCACTGGTTGATCAGAGCGGATGTGGTTGCACAGATAACAATGTGTGGCATGTTGGTGGACGATGTGGCTGATAAAGGCAGCAGAAGCCTGCTGAGAAGTTGCAACTCTAAATTGGTAATTTCCTTTCTCTCCGAAAATACGCCCGAAAAGGCAGAGAAAAAGCCTTCTTTTTTCCATGTGTTGCTCTTTGCCCGAGAGCTACGTTCTGTACAGAGGGCCATGCATGACCTTTGCGCCAAAGTGAGTTACAGAATAAAACCATTCTAAAGAATTTCTACTTGAATCAGCGAAAAAATAGCAAGAATGGAAAGAACCGTCGCAAAGTTTTTGCGAAATTTGTTTTGGCTAGCAGCCACCTAAAAGCCCGTGGGTGCCCTGGCACAATCCATTCAGAAGCATGGCAATCTATTGGCCTACGCCCTGCAGAGCCAAGGCAACGCGCGGTCCCCTTTTTGTGAGGCTGCATTGACAAGCAATAGGCTGTGAGCAGAAAGCTACATCCAGGCATGCTTCACTTCAATCCCAGCTTCTTCAGCTGCAGCCTGATGTTGCTGATCTCATGCGAGAGCTGCTCAATCCGCGCCTCCACCTCCAGCTTGCGCTGCCGCTCCTTGAGCGTGCGCCCGGATGTCAAAGGGAGGCGCGCATACTCAGCCTGCAGGCTCCCCCGCTCAGTATTTTTCTCCAAAAGTGCTGCCTCCAAGTCGCGGCTCTTAGCGAGAAGATCCTACACAGGCAACATGTGCAGTCAGAAACGCCGATGATGCAGGATTTATTGGCGGTAGTTTGACTTCACTGCATGCTGGCGATTCCTGCAATAATGGTCTCACCTTCAGTGTCTCTTCAGTGCCAAATGGGATGACATTTTGAATGGTAGCTCCATTACCATGGCCCCAAGATTTTGAAACAGGCGGTGCGGCTGGCAAAGCAGCTGCTTGCGATGCACTGGCCTCATACACACCACTCCGCCGAGCGCTCTCCCTGGGCAGCTGTGAATGCTGTGGCACACCACCGATATCAGGTGCTGTATAAGGACGGCCTACACTAGGCTGTGCTTGTGTAACGCGCTCGTAGTAGTTAGCCACACCAGGCTGCGCAAAACGCTCCTGCATGGGCGGGAGTTGTCAAGCAAGCTCAACGCAACTATTTGCTTTGAACTGTCCAACCCAGGGCAATGGCACGGTTGCAGCAGATTTAATGATTCCAAGTGTGTGTTGCACCATGCAACCCACACCTGAGCCTGATCCCGGCCTGATGCCATCTGCGGTGACAGCTGGCTATCCTCAATCCCTGTAGAGCCATTTGCATAACGCTGGGGCCCTCTCGCGCTGGGTGTTTGCCTTTGCTGACTTGCAATGAATGGCAGTTGATAATTTCTAAACTCAGGCTCTGCTTCCCCTGCATGGAAGCGCATTACATAGGTTCCCATCTCAGAAATTGCTAAACATGGCCATTCAGCCAGCCAGGACTTGTCCACTTATTGGCAACTGTACAAGATCAGTTTCTGCCATTGAACTTATGGAGTTGATTTTGGCGTACCTAGTGCCGCCCTGCCGCCGCGGTACAGTTCTCGAACATGCACCTCCAGATCACGATGCCTGTCACGCAACTCTGCAAGGTCTGCCTGCGTTGACAATAACCGCTCCCTCATTCGTGAGTGATCTGCCTCAAGATGTGCCCTGTGCCGGTTGCCAGTGTGCACTTCTTGCTGCATGGCCTCCTTTTCCTGGCGCAACCTGCATGACGAATGTCAAAAATCATCATGACATGTGTTGCGAGTGCTGCTTTAATATAAATCTGAAATGGGGCACTGGTACCCTAGATATGCAAGCACTCACATTTTTATTTCATCTTGTAGCACATCATTTTCTGCCAATACTGTCTGGCCAGACTCTCTCAACTTGCGTGCAGTGGTCTCAAAAAAGCTACCACGCGCTCTCAATTCGTCACTCTCACTCTGCATTCCTGCTGCCAGTCTGCTCAACCTCTGCACCTCTTGCTCCAATCCTTCAGCCCGTTTTCGAGTCTGATGCAGAGCAGGTTATCAGTGTGGCACAGAATGTGATATCACCAGGCCTGGCCTGTTGCATTCGTTTGCTGTGGGTTGTGACCACACCAAAAAGCAACAGCAAGCCCGACGTGCGGTAGTTATCACCCCATGCTACAATCGGCACCCAGCACTCTACACTAAGGCAAACAGCTACTGAGCCTCATACAGATTGTGGGGTAGCCAGTTGCCACCGTACAGTACTGAAAAAGACATGCGTGCAGTGGGGAAGGAGAAGTGGCATGCGGCACAGCAGAACCAGAGACCTACCTTCAAAAGCTCCTGCTGGACCGCTGCTATGTGGCCCTCCAATTCTGAAACCTGCTGGGACAGAGCGGCGCTTTTACGTCGTTCAGACTCCAGCTCTAGTTCGTGTACCTTGCTATTCTCTGCAAGGAGCTGCACTTCCCGCTGTGTACGCTCACGCTCAGCATTGCGTGCAGCCAAGCCCTCATGTACCTGAAAGGAGCGCAACGCAGTGCTGGGTCAACTTTCAGCCTGGTGACCAAGACCAGAGGGAACGCACAAGCCACATACCTCACGCAACTCGGCTGCATGGGTTGCTGCACCACTGGCACTTTGCTGGAGGGCGACGTCGCGGTCCTCACGCTCAAGCCTTAGTGTCGCAACTTCAGCCTGAGCACAAAGTATGGTTGTGACTGTGGACTAAATGAATCAGTGCGGCTGGCATGTCACTTGCGCTTGGCTGTACCACAGCATTGCAGCCATGGCACAAGGAGCACCGTCTAGAACCACAGCAGGCAACTACCCCGTACAAGCCCTAGCAACAGAACACTTCAGGAGACTTTAGGCCACTGGAAAAGTCGATAAGTTTGAACTTCAAAGTGCAGGGCACCCTCCTACTCGTAAGGTTGGTGTCACCTCAAGGGACTTCACGCGTGCTGAAAGGTCCTTATTGCGTTCCACCAGGTCACCAGCCAGCGTTGGGCTATTGAAATTACTGTTTACTGCTTGTGGTCCGGTATTTTGCACCTCCAAGTGGGCATGACTGGGCCCGAACTGCTGTGGCTGGGTGAACCCATAGTCAGCAGGAACCCAGTTGTCCCTGTAGATTTAAGTTCAGGGATTTTGGTAATAAATATGCTGAACAGGGACGTGATGAAACAAAGTGGGGGGACCACGCAACTGGCTGCCAAATCTCATGTGGGCAACATGCATGCAAGACCCAAACAGCTGGGCAGTCACCTTGGCTCTTGTGGGTGCTTTTCTTGCGCAGTGAACTTGAAAACGTTTTCCAGAGGCGTGTTGAGTTCAGTGAATACTGTTACAACGTCAAAACTCGAAGCAGCCTGCATTGGGTCCCTGTCTACGGCATGTGCACCTCTGAAGTTAACAAGATACACAGGTGCCAAACATGCTTCGCCGTTAATCTACCCCGCGAATGTTTCACTTTGTACTGGTGAATATTGCACTTCTGAGGTGGTCCTGGAGCCCAGGCCAGGGTCATATATACGCCTGGGCCCCAGGCTGGGCTGTGGCCCGTCCAACGAAAACGTTTTTAGCTCGTTATAGTAGAAGACTTTGCCCTCAGTGACGGCCTCAGCTACTTTTCAACGTCTATGTCAGGTGTGGTGGAGTAGTGATAAGGACCCAACAGGCCGATACTTTGCCAGTCGACGCCGTGCTTGTCAATCCGAGTGAATCCCGAACTGGGAGTTCATGTGGGTCCATGCTGCAAACCAGAGCCCCCTTGCGCTCTCGTTGATACCTTGATATTACTTGCAGTGTTTTGCTCAAATCCGGCGGACCCATCTTGTTGTGTATGGACTGCCTGCCGTCTGCCGGTAATGCCCACATAGTGCGTATGCATGCATATGTGGGTAGCCCCACCGTTTAGCCAATGACCAGTCGAACCAAGAAACAGTCCAGACCCTCAGATTCAAAGTCTGTGGCTAGCGTAGCTGGAGAGGGCGATGTTGAGCAGAGCATTCGAACGGCGTTTTCTCAACTCAAGAAGGTAGGCAGCCAGAGCACATGCCATGCCACCTAGTTTGCCCTGCTAGCCAGTTGCACCTTGAGCAGCGTTGAATGTTTGATATTGTTTATGGCAGGGGAATGACAAGTCAATTCAGGAAAAGCTCAGCAAGGCCGTTCCCAGCGGCTTCACACTCCATGTCAGGAGCAGGCTAGAGCTGCTCAAAGCACTGGAAACACTCAACAAAGCTGTCCTCAAACTGCGCAAGGACTCTCCACAGCATCAGAACGATGTGCGGCAGCAGTGCAAGAACGCGCTGGCGTACTCCCTGCAAGGGGTTGAGGATCACAACTCTGTCCTGTGCGCTGTCTTCCACGCCAGCCTGTCCCGCTGCTTGGGCGTCTTCAAGGACTTTGAGGCAGACCCGGACCGCTGGGAGCGATGGGCTGTCAGATCACCAGCGGAATGGAGTGACCCACAGCTGGATATTGTCAGCAGTCCTGATGACAGCCAGCAGCCGGAGTATGAGAAAGCAATCACTGGCGTCACGGCAAGTGACAGGGCAGCCTCATGTTGCCTCTCGCTGAGAGTCATGGCTATTTCTTTTAAGAGGGAGCGGTGCAGGAGAACCTTTGACGAGGAGCACAGACCTTTCCTCCGGCAGCTCCTGAGGAGCCTTGCCACCTTGAAACCTGGGAGCCTGCTGTCCAAGGTGGCAGCAGAAGATTGCAAGCACCAGCTCGACAAGGTGGAGAACGAAACGGTGGAGGAGATGCAGAGCAAGATGCGGAGAATGAGCGTGAACAAGGCTTTGAAAATGGAGGTGCGTTGTTTTGCATACTGCTGCCCATTAGCCTAAGCGCGTTTTGGCTCTGTTTGACCTGGCCTGCACTGATGGCAGGAGCCGAAGGACACGCAACCCAAGGAGGAGGGCGAAAAGGACCTGCAGAAGAGGCTGAAAAGGCTAGGCTTGCCGCGCAAACTGGAGGATGCCCAAGCGGTGAGTGTCCCTGTGGTCAGCTGTTGGGTTTTGTTTGCTGTCAACCGGCTGTCCCGACGCCCACTTCCCTGTATGTTGCAGGTGAGAGAGGCTATCAGAAAACACACTGAAGAGCAGGTGACCGTTCTGCTGATTGATTTTTTTCTGGGTTGAAAAACACCTGGTTGCTGAGTAAATTTTCGTTTAGTTTTAAAAGCACCTGACTGCTGGGTGTTCACAGGCACACGGGCTGGTAGACGAGCTGTCCTTTTCATTAATAAAGGCGAAGGAGATACTCAAGTACTTACCAGCTGACCAGTACTTTTGGGAAGACGAGGTACTGCCTGGTTACTGCAGCTCCTGTGCTTGTCTGTTCAATCTGCTTGTGCGCTGCAGTGGAAGTGAACAACCCCCCCCCCTGCGCAGAACAAGCCGTTGAAGGTCCTGGTGGAGTCTTTCAAGAGCCTGGACTCTTTGGCGGATCTCTATGCGGACCATGAATTCGATTTTTGCACCAGTGATGCGGATGCCTACAGGAAGCACTTGCTTGACTCCCGGCTGGATGCTGCATGCCTGGGGTTGGAGGTAATACCGTTGTTGCCAACATTAAGAAGTGTCTTATTAACAAAGGAAGCGAACTCTTAAATTTGTGCTGCTGCCGCAGAATGACGAGACTCATACCTATGATGAACAGCAACCTCCCTTCCTGAAGAGGTTCAACATCTTGGTATGTAGTTTGGGTGTAAAGTACTTTGTGTTCCCTGTGTGTGTACCTCCAGGTGCTGTATTCATGGGTACTTTACCGCAATGCGCTGTTGTTTGATCCGATACGTGGGATTGCACTGCAGGAAGCACTCCAAGTGGAGAAATCAGCGCACTTCCGCATTCCCCATCCGCCCCTAGGCCTAGCACAGGAGATTGAAGAACTTATGGAGAAGTTGGGTACGCTCATGAATTCAAGCTGCTACTCTAGCCAACTGCTTGGAAAAAAGTCAGACAATGAAATGCTCGGTTAGTGTTGATCGGTGTTAGGGTCAAATGACACCTCGAATTGATGCTCAGGATGCCAAAGGAGGGACGAGATTCTGGACCTGATGCGGCAGGTGGCGAAGGGAGAAGTGTCCCCAGTGACTGGGTAAGTGCCACCAGGTCCCTGCTGCCACACAAGACAGGATGTGACACCAGAAATAGCTTAATGTTGCTCCACATGACACCTGTCTGCACATGCCCTTCCTGTTCAATAATGGGTTGTCTCAATGTGCAGGAACGTTACCAGGGGTAACCGCTACAAAAACACATTGCCTGAAGGAGTGAGAATCTCTGGACAGGTATCACCATGGTGCACTGTCCTTGTCAAGGCACCTTAGTACTATCAGTGTTGCATTACGACATGACCTATGCATAGCAGTGAACACAGGGACACCTCATTGTACTATTTCTTGCATCATGACATAGCAACGCATAGCATTGAACACAGGGGACACTGATTGTACTATTTGTCGCATCATGACATGACCACAGGGGACACCTGATTCATAGTACGTGTGTGGATTGATCAGTGACATGCTGGGTGTGTGGGTGCTCGCAGGCGATGGACAGATTGCAAGCGTTTACCCAGAAGATGCTCTCAGGCACGGCTGCCCTTCTGTGTTCTTGACCTTGCTTGCCTCCCTTCTGCTGTATTTCTTGTAGTGACGATGTACTCAGGCATGGGGTGTCTTGTAGGCTATGCAAGGGGCATGGGCGCGATAGATGTCGTCCAGATTGGGAAGGGGCCCCGCGAGGAGAGCATCATCGAGTTTGCCAACAGCCACGGATATGAGCTGGATCGCAGTCTGCAGCCTGACGAGGACCATCAGGTGCTTGATGTCACACTTGTGGAAAGTATGCACTGGTTACTTCCACATGCCACCTGATTATGCTGATCATGGCACTTGGCCTGTGTGTGGCATTTCTTTTGTTCACCCCTGTGTGTGCGCCTGTGCAGCGGACGAGGTTTGAAAAGGTCCACATCACGCGGGGGCGGGCCATACTCCATCTCTACAGAGGCAGTGTGTTGTCTGAGACACCAGTTGATTCAGACGCACATCTGCTGCTGGAAGTGTATGCCAAGCTGGTGCAAGCAAAGGATGAGAAAGTCCTTCCTATAGCGGTATGTAACCATCACAGCTTGCATATGCACAGCTAGATGTCAGAAAAGCCTTGCGCATGGACTGAGGCGTGACATATGAAGGCATGCTGACCTGGTTCCCAAAACTGGATTGCAGGTACTGACTTACATGCCCAGCGTGCATCTTGCCTCCTGTGCATTGTGTAGTCACACCTGCTACACACACCCTTTGTTCTCATAACCTGTTCAAGAGGGTAGCAGCCTGTGTGCGTCGCTAGGTAGTGATGGGATTTGCAGTGGTATGAGAGTCTGCTTGCTGCTGTGTTCAACCCTCTGTCCACGCACTGGCCAGGTTGGGTGCCTGCTGGAGCCCCTTGTCAAGCACATAGAGGATGACGATTGTGGGGTGGATGACATGGTGCACCGCCTGGTTGACCTCATGATGTTTGAGCACGTGGCCAGTAAGAGCATGGGGCCGCTGCTAGCTGCTGTTGCCACCAGAGCTGTGGGGGTTCTGCGCGGGAAGCTGCAGGAGAATGAAGCAGTAGTCAATCGCAAGGTGAGGGTTTAAAGTTTTCAAGAAAGCGGGAGGAGCAAGCGCATGCTTGCTGGATGGGCGTTTGCTGCTGTGCCAGTGAGGTGGTGGTGTGTACCGTGCACTGTGCATCAATTGCACTGCCACATTGGTTTCAGATATGTATGAACAGGAAGCCAGTGCCTAGCCCACCCAGGCCAGCATACACGTTGGTCGTTTGGAAGGAATCATAACCGTCTGCTATTTACATGCATCTCCTGACCATCCCCTTGATGCCCCAGGTGAGGGCTATGGTGGTGGAGGAGATCTTCACAGCCATGAGCATGCTTCAGCAAGGGGGCTGCTTTTATGCTGCACACACCAAGGCCATCATGGAGCACGTGTACCGCCTCTGCGGCGATTCAATCATGGAGGGTCACGACCAAGGCAATGACAAGGTGTTCTCGATAGCGATGCTGATGGGGGTGCTGGTAGAACTTCCGCTCGAACAGCTAGTCCACCTGCTGCGCTTCCTCACCTTCCAGCTTGGCATCTTCTGGCCCATCTTGGCAGACTCCCTACCGGATTTCCTCGTGCCCTTCAACCCGGTGCGTACAGGGGGGCACATGCGTGTAGTAGTACCATGATCTTGGGATTGCATCACCAGGCACAACATATCCTCTGGTACTTTGCAACTGCATCATGGGACATGAACATGCTTCTGTTGTTTGCGTCATCTTCTGTTGCCTCCTCCCTTCCCCCCTCCCCTGCGTTTCAGGATTTGCTGTTGTCAACCACTTGTTCATGTCACACCTGGTGTTGGTGCATCTGACCCTTTGACAAGCCACTCTTGTCTGTCGTTGCTGCAGCAGCCCATGCCTTCGGCGGTGGCCGAGGAGGAGCTCAGTCTAACAGAGGACGGCCTAGAGGACATCAACCGCAGGATTAAGCAGCTCCAAGATCAGGTCAAGGATAGCGAAGGGGCTAAAGGGATGCCCAAGGTGCTGCAGGATTTTCTCAAGGTAAGCGAGAGAATCATCAAATGGATTAATCAGCACCCATGGAAAACGCGGAGTGGATGCGCCACCTCCTGCATTCCCTCCCATAGATGAACAGTAATGGGTGGCGCATTTGCTAGAAAAGCATGTAAGGTTCTTAATCGTTATCTGGCTCAATCAGCTCTCATCAAGGGTTTTCACTGGCTGCACTTGAGGGCTTCAATTCGCGTCCCATCCATTCAGCCCAATCCCATGGGGTCACAAACGTTATGGAGGCACGGATAGTTTGTGGGTTGATAGGTCTACATTTGAATGGAAGCTGGAGCTTGGGATTAGGCATTAAATCTCCTGGAAAACCCATGCCATCTCAAACGATGTCCACGTATTAATCACTATGGACTTGTCCAATACTCCATTTGATTACCATTACAATGGTGCCCGTGTGCGGGCGTATATGGAGGGTAGTGGTAGAGTGTGGGTGGGGGTGTCCACATCAGGCTTGTGCCATACGTGTACACATGGCATGGAGTATGCCAGATGCGTTTGCAGGAATGGTAACACAACAGAGGGGGGGGTACAAATTCGTTCCAGAACACAAACTCAATGTTGTGCGTTTTTGGGGGGCTGTGTTTGTCCCACCCCCCCACCCCACATCCCCCGCCTGTACACGGGCTGGGGGTTGGATGCTGCCACCCCATAGACCTGAGGCGCTCCACGCCTCCCTGCATGTGCAGGATCAGAAGCTTCTGGATTGCGACGCCCCGTCAGTGGAGATCCTGGAGACCCTCACTGACTGGCTGTTTGTCATGCGGGACGTGGATTCCGTCTACCATGGCCACGAGCGGCCGCATGTCTCAGTGGCCGATGATTCAGAGCGGGAGAAACGTGCCTCAGACCAGATTGACGAGCTGATGGATATGGCACAGGATCGCGCGTATGTCTTGGCTATCTGCTGCTATCTGCAGGACAGGCTGATCCATCACGGGGGTTCGTTGCCGGGTATTTTCGATGACTTCAAGGAAAGCTTATACGCAGTCGAGGATGCGCAGGTGGGTTGCGGTGTGTATGCATATTGGTGGCGGCCAGGCAGTGGAGGTCACTGACTGTGTGCATGCATCTTGGTGGTTGCCAGGCAGTGGAGGCAAGGGTGATAAGATAATAATAGGTCCTTATATTATCTTATTACCCTTGGTGGAGTTTCACTTACTGGGTGCTCAGGTTGGGCTCATGTCACCCTCCTGTGTAATACCCTTTTGTGTAACAAAAAGTTATTTGAACCACAATAGTAAAAGCCAGTAATTAGTATAAAATGAATGTAGTTTGTATTTTCATATGTCATATTCAAATATGATAATATTCTTCATTTTCGAAGGAATAAGGACAGTTTCAAGTTTTCTTTCCTGTATAATGGAATTCATACAATGCTGCGCTGGCTGCGAGGGCTGATCATTGGATTGGGTGTCTTGCAGAGATCAGGGGAGCCGCTGTTGTCGTGGTTCAAGTGCTTGGAGGAAATATACGCACGCCAGCAAGGTCCGGGACATTTCCAGCGCAAAATTATGCCTGTGCTTGCATGCACTAGCTGTGAAATAGTCGGATTGTGCTGCAGACGCTCCAGGAATGCCCATGTACATATGTGCAGCTGTGGCTTTGCGTGACATTGCTGGAAGCAACCAGTAGCCCATTGGCTTTTGACATGGGGTGGTGCATGGCCAGCAATGTAGCTCTGGCTACCAGGGCTGGGATGCGCCAACTCCTTGTGACTGAAAACCCTGCTGGTGCTACAGTGTGCATACAGGCCTTGGCACAGACTATTGAGACCACTCGCATTTTGGACGGTATTTCCGTTACTGTCCAGAAGCAGCTGCAGGCAGAGGGCAATGCGGTCTTGATGGACCGGTTTGTAATATTCGCTGGGTGGTTGTTTTGGTTTGCTTTGCAGCACCTACATGTACCCTGTTTTCCTGTTTGGTGTGTGTTTGACCGTTGGGTTGGGATTGGGATTTGGATCCCAACAAACTTCGTTGAATATGTGGAATGGTGCAGGCTGCGGGATGACAGGGTGGAGTTCATGAAGAGGGGTAGAAGTTTTGACTATTATCTTGACATGGACAAGGAGTGGAAATCGGTGGGTTGGACATGTGCTGATTTTCATGTATTGTATCGCTGCCCTGCATTGCAGCTGTGTTTCATGCAACGGCAATGGCGGCGTGCATGCCGTGGGTTCAAAACAGTTTTGTACCCTGCAGTGTCAAGCGGAGGCGAAGGAATGCCGCAGAAGTCTACATGTGCTGAATCAGGATCTCTACCAGATGCTGCATGATCCTCCAGCAATGCCCCTGATTGAGCGTGCGTGCTGGTTTTGGGATGCATAATACACAGTGCTGTAGGTGCAATTGTGCTGTGACTACATGGAAAGCAGCAAAAGGAGGAGCTATCCATAATCGAAGGAAGTCCTCTGAAACCACCTGTAATGTAGCAGAAAGGGTTTGCTGTCCATAATGGAATTACCATTGTGTTATATTCATTACAGTATGTGCTGTGACTGTGCCCAAACTGTGCTGTATGTACGTGCTGGTGTTTAAAGGTACTGTATGTACTGTTTGGGAACAGTGCAGATGGTCCCATTTTCTGCCGGGAACATATATGTCAGTCTCGCAGCTATGGCCCCTTGTGTGTTGTGCAGCTGCACGCCTCACTGTGATAAATTCTGTGCTGCAGTGCGTCACACCCTGGGGCCTGCCTGCGATTCCAGGGAGGCATTTGCAGCCATCAGGAAATTGGTTGAAGGCCAGCTCAGGTTGAATTCTGCTGTCCTTCTGCGGTATGTACGATGGTATTCGTTGTTTTTTTTATCACTACTCATACACCGCTATTGTGCTAGGCGTGTAACTGTGTACTTTGCCCCAATTACGATTAGTGACTGCTTTCCAGCTTTGAAGCCAGATGAGCATGCTTGGGTAAACCTCACCCCAGGGGCAAGAGCCAAGGCTTGTATTACAGTGTTTCCAGTGTGGCAGGTGGTGGCCAAGCAGTCGTGCCGCTTACTGCACTTCCAAGGCTGCCCATTTTCACCTGACAAGGCCCAAGCATGCAGGAATTACAGGAAATGCCATAATAAAACATTTAAACATGTTGACGTTGTGCGTGTGTCCCTTGCAGCAATGTCGGAGTGCAGACCTTGAACACTTTCCATGCGTTTGCGAAGCATTTAATGCATGTTTGTGAAGGGCTGAGCATGGCTTTCCGTGACACTTTCAGCACCATTAAGACGAGGAGGATAGGTGCAAGCATAGCCGTGGAGTCAATGCTCAGGTGCGGACGCAATACCTAGTCACCACACATTGGACGGAAACCAGCTGTGCCACTGCAAGTCTCTGCCACCAAGTCATGCCTGATCAAACCTGGGTTCTGTCAGGAAGGCTCTTGGGAAGTATCTGCATATCCAGCTTTGAAGCCAGATAAGCATGCATGGGCATGCCTCACCCCAGCCCAAGAGCCAGTAATGTTCTTTCATTATAATCCCCTTGGATCTGTCACCTTTCTACTGTTGCCCTTGTACTCGCTGCAAGCAGTGATTTGGAGGGCACACCGCGCAAGCCATAGCCGCACTCTGCTGCGTGTGGCATTGTCATTGCCATTGGCAAAGCATCAGCATTTAGCATTCAGCATCAATATCAGCATCAGCATTGGCATGAGCATTAGCACCAGCATCAGCATGTAGCACCGCTGGTGTTCTATTGTTGGGCGGATGCACCAGTCGGGCTGTTGATCACCTTTTGGGCCCCACTAGCAACCAAGCAATCCCCGCTGGCAACCAAGCAATCCCAAGCATCTGAATGGTCTCACCGTGCACTCTCCTGGTGCGCAGGAAAGCCACGAGGCTGAGCAAGGTCCCCAAGACAGACACCTTGACCATATGGGAGCTGGCTGTCAAGGGCGTGCTACACAAGACGTGGAAGGATCTCAAGGGTGCGGACAATGCAGCAGCTGTGGTGATCGCCACCAGCGCAGCACTTGCGCTCGCCAGCCATGTGTGCATGGCTATGACTGCCTTGGTGCACATGCATATTCGGGGTTTAGGGTTTAGGGTTTAGGGTAAAACCTAAACCCTAAAGCCTAAAAAGACTGCCTTGGTGCACATGCATATGCATGTGTGCATGGGAGGCAGCTCATGCTTGTATGCCTTTGCTGTGGCGCAGACCCCATGGCTATATGTTGGGGACAGTGCAAGTGAAAACCCCATGTATCACTTGCGTGGTCCTAGTGGCAGAGGTACACTATGGGTAGGGGTGCGCTGGTGTACTTGCTGCTAGTAGATCAGTACACCCCTGAAAGTACATGTTGGTGGTGGCCTGGGAAGGGCTGGGCATGGCCTGACCGCCGCAGGGAAGCCAAGGGAGGATGTGAATGCAGGTGGCATATGTTTGATCAAGTTGGTACATAGAAGAGGGGATACAGCAATGCCATGTTGGGCTTTCTCTACAGTGGAACGTTTCGTGCGCATTCAGAGCATGCACTGCCCTTGTTCAGAATCTCGCAAGGGTATGCCGTCGCATCCTAAACCCTAGCATTCCTAAACCCTAGCATAATCAAGCCCTAAAACTATAAACCATGCATAATCAAGCACCTAAATCTGCATTTACTGTAGAGGCCGCCCAGCCTGCCACAGCTTAAAGCCTGCACCTTCAATACCCTGAGCCCTACCCCTGTATGTGCAGAGGAGGCCGCTAAGGCCGCCCAAGCTTCCCTGCTGAGCGGGCTGGAAAAGGCTGCCAGTGGCGCGGCATCTGGTCCTGATGTCAAGAAGAAGAAGAGTGACAAGAAGAAGAACAAGGTGAAGGATGAGCGCAAGAAGGCCGAGGACAAGCGCAGGGCGGAGGAGTCTGAGGAGCGGCGCAGGCGAGAGCTGGAGGCGGAGGAGCGGGCACAGGAGGAGGAGGAGGCCAGGAAGGTGGGGGGTCTAGGCTGGAGGTGGTGGAACTGGTGAGGGGTGAGGCCAGGCCTGAGACGTCACACCTTGCATTATTCTCCATGCTGCCCTTGTAGTGGAGTTTCCTGAAGTGCTACATTTATAGCGCAACCCGCGATACATGTGGTGGGGAAAATGGTTGGCAATGTGGGGGAGGGAGTACAGGGCAGCTGGAGATGGGTTGGGATGGAGGGGTAGTGTTGATTAACGAGCGCATTAGCTGGCACCCCATTGGATTGCATTGCTTCCTGCCTGTGGCTTGACCTGTGTGGGCCTGGGGGGCCCACTATGAGGGCTGTGGGTGGTCAATGTGGCCACTGGGGTGTGTGGTCAACCCTAAACCCTAAACCTCAAACAGGTCACCTTGGCCACTGGGCGGTGTGGACCCTCCGCTAGAGTTGGGGGTGTCAGTGAACCTCAGGGAGTGGTGCGGGTGTGTTTGGTCGAGCTTCAGCAAGCAACCGTGTGGCTGCATCTTAAGCTTTATGCGGTGTGTGCATGGTCCATGATGGGGGGCGCATAGTGGGTAGGAGGCCAGTGCCCTTCTTCTGCCCATGCCTCCCCTTAAAGCACAGCTTCTGTGCAAGCGAACTGATGCATGCCATCTGTATGGAAAGTAATTTATCTGCCTGTGTGCTTATTGCAGCTTCAGCAGGAGCAGGAGCGGGAGGCCAGCCGCCTGAAGATGTTGGAGCAGTATATGGGGGATGAGGTGAGGCACAACTGCCATGGGACAGGAATGTGGTGGCCATGAAGCCATGCCCCATCAGCCACACCCTCTGCTGTAATATGATATGGAGTGGCATGGCCCGGCATTGCGCTGATGTATCAACTTGCGCACCACATCACTTCTGAACCTGTGTGGTGCACTTCTGATGCACTTCCTGCAAATTCATGACCATTGGATGCACCTCATAATCCTGGGGTACAGCAAATGGATGTGGTGGTGATGATGATGGTGACGGTCAGTGCAACAGGCTTGGGTCCCCATTGCAGCAAGGAGGAATTATAGTATAATTGATGAGAATGATGGATAATGACAATGATTTTGTGATGGATGCAGCAGGAAGTGGCTGAGGTGCTGGACCCTGGATTCTCTTCAGGCTTTGGCGAGGATGCAGCCAGCGCCCCCACTCCATCGACCTCCCTGGAAGCAGACAGCTGGCATGCTGAGGCTGTGGCGCGCCAGATGGACTCCCCATCTGTGTCTGGGGGGCCAGCCTTGCCCGGGTTTGAGACACAGAAGCCACGCAAGTGCGGACACACACTGGTGTAGGATTTAAGGTTCACAATGGTGTTTAGGGTTAAGGGTTTCTGGTTTCTACTAGAATAATCAATATGTTTTCCTGATGAATTAAAATTTTTCTTTATTTTGCAGGAAGAGGGGTGGCAGGGCGCGGGAGTCGGAGGGTGAGCGAGGCGCCAATGGCCACAGGCACAGGGACCAGGAGGGGCACTATGATGACGCACAGCCCTCAGATCGCAGCGCTGACTGGCGGCAGAGGGAGGATCGCCACTTAAGAGACAGGTACACACCGCACCGCATTGCGGGACTTTGTTGACAATCAGTTACTGTGGGGCTGGCGCTTGGGAGCGACTTGTAAAACACAGGAGTGCATGGCGTGTGGCCACGGTGGTGTCGACAAGACTCAGTGCTTGTCAGCAATCCGTCATTGTCCAATGTCTACATGGTTAGCTACATGGCTGCAATGGTTAGGATGAAAGCGTGCTTTGCGGCACGATTGGCGAGCTCTTGTTTATAACACCAGATACAGTGTTCTGGCAAAGGGTAGGGAGGATGAATACCCAGCAAGTGGTAACCACGGCATGAATGCTGCTTATGAGACCTGGGGTGGTTTTTGCAGGCGCCATCAGCACCGACGGCCTGCGGCTGTGCCTGGCAGTGGGGCGGATCAGTGGGGTGCTGGCCATCCAAGCGTGAGGGAGTACGAGACGGAGGTGGGCGGGTACGTGCACCTCCCCACGCACATGTAATTGCACCGCGCCACCCACAACGGCATTTGCCTCAACATGCAGCCACGTGTATGCTGTTCCATCTGCGCACATGCAGCTGTGCCAGCGCATCATGCAGTCGCATTTGCCTCATCACCATGCACATGGGGGATATGCCTCCCCGCGCCCCCACCGCCGCGCCTCAGCCAAATTATTTCTGCGGCCCAGGTGGGGTGAGGCGCCCGCTGCGGCATCCGCCGCGCCAGCCAGCTCTCACCAGGGATCCCAGTCACCCCACGCGCGCCCGGGCAGCGGTAGCTCTGGCACATGGGCCAACCGTGTGGGTGCCCAGCAGCACCAGCGTGCCTCGCCTGCCGGCGCGCGGTCAGCTGAGGAGGAGCGCTTCATGCGCGTCCACAATGCCTCCTCTGCAGGTATGTAAACTACAGAAAAATATCACAAATTTTGATTTTGGATAGTCAAAACAGCAGGAGCACAGCTAACATGTATGCAGCCTGTCTTAACCAGCCTGTCCCACTAGTTGGGGATGAGGGAGGAAGTTAAGGCACCGCCCTGCTCTGCAATACATGCATTGACAGATGCAGGAGTAACCGGAAATGAAATGGAATTAATGTAGTTCTTGCCTGCTCACTGACAGATAATATGATTGCTGTATCGCTAAGTTTCAGTGCCTGGTGGCATGATGGGCTTCACACTGTCAGACCCCAACACAGAATGGACTGTAAAGTCAGTGTGGTGCTGTGTTTATGTGGTGCTTGTGGTGCAGGTCCACGCCCTGTGCCTGTGGTGGATGTGTCATCGCCCAGGGGCCGGCACGCGCAGCAGGTTACAAGCGCAGGCTTTGGTGGGCCCATGCCCGGCCTGGCCCCCGGCCTGCCAGGCTTCCAACAGGCGCAGTGGCCAGCAATGCCCATACCACAGCCCGTGGTACTGGCTCCTGCCTCTGAAGGTGCGGCGGCCCTGCCTGCGATGCTAACCCCCTTCATAAAGCTCTGCACATACGCTCTGCCTGCGATGCCACCTCACCTTGTGTACTCTTGTGTGCATGCTCTCGGGACAGGCAACACATATGGGGTTGTTGCCCACTGGCAATGGGCACTTCCCACAGGTAGTATGTGTACCAAGTGCAAAGCTTTATGCATAGATGGGCAGCATGAGGACACTGCGCATGCTCACTAAGTGCCCTGCACAGGGCCCATTGCTGCCAACCTCTGGACTCTGGCTGTCTGATAACAAAAGAACAGGGTGGTGATGAAAAGCTCGCCGCAGTTCTGACAGACCATGGGCTGTTTGTTTCCATGCAACATCCTTGCCTCTAGGTTTTCTGTAAGAATGGCCCCTTGTGCACAGATGGCTCTGACGAGGACGTCTTCAGCGCCACCCTGGCGTCACTCACCGGCATCCCGCAGCCCACCCGCGCGGTGTCGGTGGACCGCCCCTCTACCCCCTCCAGTGGCATGGGCGAGGAGCTGTTGCAGGCGCTGCTCCCCAAGGGCACCAGCGGCATGCCGGCGCTGGCCCCCATGGCGCCAGGCAAGCCCAGCTGGGCGACTGTCGCGCATGATTCCGGGGAGGATGAGGACCTGGTGGCGGCCATCAAGGTGAGGCAATCGGCGGCAGCGCGGTGGTTATATTTGGAGCAGGGATTGCCGCCATGACGGAAAATGGCAGTTGTTGCCACAGTGGCAAATGGCAGAATGGCAGGAATCACGTTGGTTACATGATTCCCCCTCCAGTCGGGCAGTTCGTGGTAATTAGTCATTTTTTGGCCACATAATTGCTATTAGTGTATTATTCGCACATTTGTTGCATGCTGGGCATGCATTTGGGAGACTGGAATGACTGCAGGTTGCAGCTGGTGGGCGTATTGTTCCTGCCCCTGCCAGGACCCCTGTCAGGGCATGCATGCTGGGATGCAATACATCAAGCTTTGTTTCCGCTTAGTCAGGCCTGTTTCCTTATAATCCTGAAATGTTGGAGTACATTCAATCTCCAGAGCACACGCATTGGGGCCGCAAAATGAGGCCGTCCTCAGCAAGCTCTGGGACGGAACAGGGCCCTTCCAGGCACGTTTCCCGCCACAGAGTGCTGTCATAAAACCTCAATGGCAAGGAAGATGTCAGCCGTGTGCTAACCCATGCTTTCTTCCCATTTCACAGGCCAGCCTGTATTCCAAAAGCTACAGCTTGGCTGAGCCCTCAACCGGGGACTTTCCCCCCTTGAGCGGACCCCCCCCTGCCGCCACCCGCGAGGTGCACATCCCCCGGGACCTGTCAGCAGCTGGCCTGCAGAACGAGACTGGCGAGTACAACTGCTTCCTCAACGTCATCATTCAGTGCCTGTGGCACTGCAGGTGGGTGCTCGGGGCTGGACAGCCAGATATGCTGGCACTTTTGCACTAGTTGTGCCATCCAGCTCTCCAGCTGTTTGGCAGGCTTCATATACCATGGGTATATGAATGTACACCTCCTATCACTAGAAAGAAAGCCCTATCCATCCATGCCTGCAGTTCTGGCCATGACGGCACGCCCACCACATGCCACACTCCTAACAATGCAATACACTGGTTTGCTGAGCAAACTTCACAGTATGCATTAAGCACCTGCATCAAGTTTGCACGGGGCGGCTGGCCATGGTGCATGCGGATGCTGTAGGTGGAACGCATACGGTCGATGAACATGCGCATATCATACGGCAGTGGACCATGAGCCAAGCCCATCCATGGTCATGTGTACAGCCAGTGATCACAGTGAAGGGTGTAATCTGTGGTGGAGGTCCCTCAACGGTGTGCATGCATGGATTGGGTCATGTGCTTACTGTCTGTGCTTGCCACCTGCAGCGAGTTCCGCACCGAGCTACTGGCCTTGGCCCCTGAAGTGTATCAGGCCGACCCTGTGGTGGAAGCCCTGGTGGAGTTGTTCAAGGACTTCCGCCAGGTGTCAGACGCCAGTGCAGAGGCGGGGCGCAGCGGTGTGGAGGAGACCCGCAAGCGCAACGTCATCTCGCCCACCGCCCTGCGCGAGGCGCTGGCTGAGGAGTCTGGGTACCGCTTCAACGTGGGTGAGATGAACGACGCGCTTGAGGTGCTGATGGCGGTGTTTGACCAGATTGAGGCGGTGGCCAAGAAGACGAGGAGGTGCGCAGGGTGGTAGGGTGTGGCTGGGCGGGGTGTGCCAGTGCAGGGTGGCTGGTGGTGGGGCATGGATGCTCTGAGATGGTGGGTCATATATATCAATTCATGCATTGTGTGGAATAAGCTCGGTGGGGTTGCATCTGCGTCTTGCATGTGGTGACTTGGTGGTAGAGTATGGGTGGTACCACTGATACTGCATGTGCAAAACCCAAGGTTGGAAGTGCCTGGTCAACAGCTAGCATTTATATTGCCTGGATTGCTTGTTGCCCTCCTCAGCCGCTGCCTGTGTGCCCGCAGCCCTGACCTGGTGAGCCACGTGTTTGGCCTGGCCATCTCCGAGCACGTGTACTGCACCGAGTGCCAGAAGACCACGCACCAGCACCAGTACGTTGAGTACTACCACCATGTGGTGGCCAGCTCGCTGCGCATGCTGCGCCTGGAGATGCATGGCGCCAGCATGGGCATGCTGCTGCAGGAGCTGCAGGCGCAGAACCAAAAGTCATGTGACACCGATGCAGGTGCGCCACCCGCAGCCATGTCCATCAGGTTGCATTGCGTGTTGCAGCAGTTACCAGCGTCAGATGGCTGTGCTTACTGCGGCTCAATCTTTGTATGTGCATGCATCATGGGAGGTTTGCATGCCTCCTTCCTACCCTGGGCCAGGGTCAAGTAACAGTGGCCCTAAGCAGGGCTGTTGCCTTCCTCAACAGTTCATGGCTGATCCCAAAGTGAAACCGAGGATTATCGCAGTCCAGTGCCATATGTTGCTTGATCATCACAGCATTCGAAAGGCAAAGCTCACCAGCTTTGTCATGAGCAATTCCTGTGCTTTCCTGTGCACGTGGCTGCAATGACCGGCGCTCTGTGGTGCACCTGCTGAAATTTAATTATTGAAACTTCAAAAATCGTTAACAATATATAAAAGTGAAACAAAATTAAACAAATGTTCACTTGAATGTTTTTATGCAGGTGGCTGCAATGAACGGCGCCCTGTGGTGCACCAGCTGAAGCGCGCCCCGCGTGTGTTCAATATCATGCTGGCCTGGGAGAGGGAGGACGAGACATCCAGTGACATCAAGACCACGCTTGACGGGATCGATGTCGTGTTTGACATTGCCTCTCTGTACAGGTCAGTGGCCACACTTGCACTGCACAGCTGCGGAGGGTAGTTGGGTGGTTGGCGACTTGCAGCTCAGCAATACAGCCAGGTTAGCAGTCCGCCATATTTGCTCCAAAACACATAATTTTCTCCCGGGTGTACTTGTGTTTATATTGTCACCCAGTTGGCACTTCGCTATAGTGAGTTTAACCTTCAGCACAAGGTATGTGGCAACAAGCCCTGCTGCTGCTGGACATGCTCCACGCAAACAGCCACACCTCTGAGGATGTGGCCTTGTACTGCACTCCGATGTGGTCTGAACACAGGAGCTTGCTGACGGAATTTTGCTTGTTTGCCTCAGGAATCATAAAAAGAACGTGGACCTGTACGAGCTGAGGAGCATGGTGTGCTACTATGGCGCGCACTACCACGCCTTTGTGCTCATGCCTGACCTGGGGCAGTGGGTCATGTTTGATGACACCACCATCACAGTGGTGGGGGGGTGGAGGGACGTGCTCAACAAGTGCTACATGGGCAGGATCCAGCCCTCGCTGCTCTTCTTTGAGCACAACTAGCTTGGCGGGGATCTTCAAGGAGCTTGGCGGTGCACGATTTTTAGCAGTATGGGCGAAAAGGTGCAAGGGGGGCGCTTTGGTGGTGGTGGTTTTGCAAGCTTTGCATCTGGTCCGGCGAGGCGCGCGGGGGCCAGCAGGAACAGCCATTGGCGTTTTGGGGAGAGTTTCAAGGGGGTCACAGCCAGGGTATCGCTGGCAGTAGTACCCTGGAAGGAGTGGAAAGCAAGAGCATTTGAAAGGCGGTGTGCATTACAGTCAGCTTTGGTTATAATTGGCTTGTATCTTCCTTTGTCGCACTGTGAGCAGATTTCCAGATTGGTAGCAATGCCTGCACTGTGCGTGGCAGGCATGTTAGGGAGCGTATAGTTTTGAGTGAATAGAGTGGTGCAGTTGAACTACAAGCTGTAGAATTCATGGCCAGCAAGGACAACTGATATCGCATGTGTAGAGAGTAAAGTATAGTATAGTACCGCTTGAAAAGCACAGTATAAATAGCTACCCAGAGGTCGTCTGGGTTACAACAGTTCTTGTACTTTGATTTACAGGACTGGCAGGCATGTTGCCGCTGCGTGGTGATTGGGAGACCTGGTACAGTAGTGTTATGAGCAAATCGTCGTGGTATGTAGCCCTCTTCAATGGGTACAACTAGTCTGTAACCCAAGCAGCCACCTGCGATCCAACCAGAGCCGCAGAACCTACTGCTAGGCCTTGCGCAACATGTATGCACGCACATACATTGCACCTGCTTCGCAGGAATTTCCTGGGCAGACCAAGCCCTCGCTGCTCCTGAGCGCAGATAGCTCGGCGTGATGAAGGGCTGGTGGTTTAGTAATATAGGTGAAAGGGTGCTTTGAGGGGCACTGTGAGCGGGGTATGTAGGCGATTGTGTGCCTCCACGGCATGTGTCTGAAAACCCCGTGGACACGGCAGCAAAACCCCTCCAGCTACAGGGCAAACACAGGTGACAGGCAGCCCGTGCCGTCTTGTCCTCCGTGCATATCTCAAAGTACACTATCATCGGCGGACTATGACGTACGTTGAAGGCACTAGCACTGTCGTCTTATGTAAACAGCCTGCACTTTCGGTGGGCCTCTGCGGACCCTGACTCAGGGCTGGTGCATACTTGGTAGGCTGCCTGTCAGCGGGTTACATATATGTTCCCTGCATTGTCTATGCATGTGCAGGTGCTGAGCAATAGATATTAGGGAGTTGGCAAGTCGATACTTTGCTAGTCAATACTCGTGCTTATCGCAACCTTCCCTTAGCGCCCTGCATGCACGCCCAGCAAACGTTAACCCTTGTTTTAGTCGTACTTGACAGGCCGCGCCGGTGCCGTGTGGTTTCCGACACCAGTGCAGTATTTTTGCTTAGCAACGACCTCAACTTGATGCGTACTGCGCGTTTTTCTTCTGGCCGGACGAGTTGAAGCGTATGCATGCATATGTGGGTAACCCCACCGTTCAGCCACCACAATGACCAGCCGAAACAGAAAACAGTCCAGACCCTCAGATTCAAAGTCTGCGGCTAGTGCAGCTGGAGAGGACGATGTTGAGCAGAGCGTTCGAGCGGTGCTTGCTCAGTTCAAGAAGGTAGCCCTTCTCCGCACACACAAACCAGCTAGCTAGTTTGCACTGCTAGCACCATGAACAGCACTGACCGTTTGGTTATTGTTCTTTGACAGGGGAGTGATAAGTCAATTCTGGAAAAACTCAGCAAGGCCGTTCCCAGCGGCTTCACCCTCCATGTCAGGAGCAGGCTAGAGCTGCTCAAGGCACTGGAAACACTCAACAAAGCTGTCCTCAAACTGCGCCTCGAGTCCCCACAGTATCAGAATGAAGCACGGCAGCAGTGCAGGAATGCTCTGGCGTACTCCCTGGAAGGGGCTGAGGTGCACAACTCTGTCCTGTGCGCTGTCTTCCACGCCAGCTTGTCCCGCTGTTTGGGCGGCTTCAAGGACTTTGAGGCAGACCCGGACCGTTGGGAGCGATGGGGTGCCAGGTCACCAATGGAGTGGAACGACCCACAGCTGGATATTGTCAGCAGCAGCTCTGAGGCCAAGCACCAGCCGGAGTATGAGCTGAAAGCCGCAGGCGACACCCACTTTGCGCGGGCCATGGCGTGCTGTGTCTCCCTGCAAGTTCAGGCCAAGCTCTTCAGGAACGACAAGAAGACGAGGTATTTTGACGAAGACCCAAGCAGCTTCTGCTTGCTGGTCCTGAGGAACATGGCAACCTTGAAGCCTATTGGCCTGCTGTCCAAGGTGGCAGCAGAAGGGTACCAGAAAAAGCTCGACAAGCTGCACAAGGAGCAGCGCGAGGACGTACAGAAACAGCTTGCTCTGCAAATAGAGCACATGGAGAGGCGGGATCTGCACAAGGCCTTGAAGGCAGAGGTGCGCTGTCTTGCACACTGCTGCCCATAGCCCATCCCTAGGTGTCTAGCGCGTTTGGCTCTGTTTGACCCGGCAGCTTTGGTGCAGGAGCCGAAGGAGAATAAAAGCAAGGAGGAGCTCGAGAAGGAGCTGCAGAAGAGGTTGAAAAGGTTGCTGCGCAAAATGGAGTATGCCCAAGCGGTGAGTGTTTCTGTGGTCAGCTGTTGGGTGTTGTATGCTGTATACCGGCTGTCCCGATGCCCACTTCCCTGTATGCTGCAGGTGAGAGACGCCGTGAGACAGCAGACTCCGGAGCAGGTGACTTTTCTTGCTGAATACTTATCCTGTGGTGTAAAAACGTCTGGTTGCTGGGTGTTCATGCTTCACTGGGTGTGTGTCATAGGTGCAAGGCCTAGTGCAAGACGTTTTCGTGTCCCTGCCAAGAGCAAAAGCGGCACTTGATGCCCTGCCAGCCGACCAGTACTTTTGGGAGGACGAGGTACTGCCTGGTTACTGCAGCTCCTGTGCTTGTCTGTTGAGTTTGCTTGCGATCTGCTGGCAGTGGAAGCCGAGCACAAACACCCTGCGCAGGAGAAGCCATTGAGCGCCCTGGTGGAGTCTTTCAAGAGCCTGGATTCTTTCGGAGACCTGTATGCGGACCATGAATCAGATTTCCGCACCAGTGACGTGGAGGCCTACAGGAAGCACTTGCTTGACACGCGCCTGGATCCTGCGTGCCTGGGGTTGGAGGTAACCCACCGTCACCTGCCATGTACAACTTGGTTGTGACGACTGGACTGCAAGGCACCCTTGATGTTCTGCTGTTGTTGCAGGACGGCGGAGTTCGCTTGTCTGGGCCAGGGGAGGAGCAACCTCCCTACCTCAAGGACTTTGACATCTTGGTATGTAGTTGGGTGCTTGCAACTGTACTTTGGCGTACTGTGCTTTTGTTGGGCTGGGTGTTTCAAAATGTGCCCTGTTCTGCAGCAAGCATGCCAAGTGGAGGTATCGGGGCACTTCAACTTTTCCCAGCCATTGCAAGCACAGGAGATAGAGAAAATGATGCACCAACAAGGTGCAGAGCTGGATATTGCATATGTTCCTCTGCTGTGTTGTAAGAAGCTGCCATACCATTGGCCATGGGCAACAGTGGTCCTGAGTTGCACGGCTCTAGTCTTTGATAGACTGCAAAATGCCGAGAAATCTTGCAATACTAGTTGCTGTGTGTGAAAGGCATTGCTAGGTGTTGGCGCTGTTGATCTCAGAATGACACCTAATCGCATGATCTACAGGCGAGGAGAGTGCGGATGAGTATCTTGAACTGATGCGCAGCGTGGCAAAAGGGGACTTTTTGCCAGTAACTGGGTACGTGTGCCATAACCTTGCACCCACACCGGACAGGGTGTTACTCAACTGTCACCCCAACCCATGTCACTCTGCACACCCCAATGGTTACCTGTCTGAATGTGCAGGAACTTTATTAAGGTCTACGGCCGCTCAGCGTTTGAATTCACTTCCAATAATCAGGTACTGGCATGGTGTACTATCCATTGCATCATGGCACAGGCGTTGCTGTTTTAAATACAGCAATCTCAGGGATGCAAGCCTGTGTTCTTTGAACCTCTGAACGTGTGTGTGTGTGTGTGGCGGCATGCAGGACTTGGACTGTCTGCAATCCTTTACAATGGGCATACTTTCAGGTACGGATATTTGGGAGACATTAGCTTGGTTGAAACGACCACAGCAGTAGGGTAATGGTCAACCTGACTGTAGCGACACCACCACCCTGCCAGTGCACTCAGGTGTTATGTAAGGGCGCTGTCGCTGCAGGCTGGTGGTAACATCTATTTTGCCACCTGCTCCTTTTTGGATGGTTTGCAGTCTTCCCTCCAGCTGTATCTTTACAATGACAATACTCAGAGCTTGGTTCCCCTGCAGGCTATGCCAGCTGCATGCTCGACCTTGAAACCGACTTGATAGAAGTGGGGGTCAACGAGGAGTATTTCAGTCAGCTAGCCAGCGCCCATACGTATGAGCTGGATCCCACTCTCCAGCCTGAAGAGGACAATCAGGTGCTTGATATGGAAATCCCATGTATGCTTAGCACCAATTACAGTGCTAACCGCAACTCGCGCGTTTATAAGTTTGAGCTGGATCCCACACTCCAGCCTCTGGCGTGTCTCTTGGCCTATATCTGAACAATACTCTTTGCTATAACCATGAACCCATTATGGGGTGCAAAAGAATCGTAATGCATTTTGCAAGATCGGCTTTTGCAAATAACCACATGCAATGCCTGAACTAAACATCAAGGATGCCTGAACCAAACATCAAGGAGGTGAAATAAGTAGAACGAGGGAGCTTCCCACCTGCATTGTCTCCAGGCCTGCAAGTAACCAGTGCAATCGGCCCCCGTGCGCTTCTTCCCACCCCTTGTGTGCCTCATGCAGCGCTCGAAGTTTGAGAAGGCCCAAGTGGTGCGTGGCCGGGCACTGATCGCACTCTACCGAGCCTTAATGCTGACCGCACGGCCCCCCAACGAGGAGGTCCCGCAGCACCTGCAGGCAGCATATGCCAACCTTGTGTTGCAGATGGATGACGAGAAGCTCCTGAATGCGTCGGTGCGTGGTGGAGATGGCATGCGCATGCACATGCACATGCTCATGCACAGCGTGCATCATGGGATTAGGGTTTAGGGTTTAGGGTTGATAGTGTTTTGTTGAGGGCAATGGAGCGCAGCATGGTTTGCATTTACTCACAGCATGTACCTTGCTATCACGCTTGCGTACAGCCCACCTTGTGTTGGCCACCAAGCATGAGCATTTTGGTCCTTGAATTCTGTTTGAAGGGGGCACATACATAGTTAGTGTTGAGCATTCGACTTGATGGGCGGTGTACCCCGTGAGCTTGCCTGTCAAAACAGCTTGTAACTACATGGGCCACAGCCGCCAGCTGCACTGTTTAGGGTTTTGGGGTGTTGGATTTACATTTAGGGTTCCGCTTCACATGCACCCTTGTTCACTTAGGAACCTGAGCGCAGCATGCTATTTGTTGACATAATAATAGGGCTTTGGTTGGATAGTGGGTTCCTCCTGCTGCCTGTGGTTGCAACCCCTCTCCGTGAACTGCCCAGGCCTACTTGCTGCAGGTCCTGGTTGCACCCCCCCTCAACCCCCACCCCGTGCACTGCCCAGGCCGACATGCTGGAGGTCCTACTTGACATCGTGGAGGCTGAGGGCACAGGTCTGGATACCTTGGTGCACCGCCTGGTTGACCTCATGATGTATGAGCACGTGTCCAATAAGGATGCGGGCCCGCTGCTGGCTGCTGTAGCCGCCAAGGCTGTGGGGATGGTGCGCGGGGAGCTGCAGGGGGATGGCGGCCTCGCCATGCGCAAGGTGCGGGGATTAGGGTTTAGGGTTTGGGCTCCGGGAGCTACAGAGGGGTGGCGCCCTGGCCGTGCGCAAGGTGCGGGGATTAGGGATTAGGGTTTAGGGTTTGGGCTCCTGGAGCTACAGAGGGGTGGCGCTCTAGCATGCGCAAGGTGTGGGGTGTAGGGTACGGGGCGTAGGGTTTGGACTCCGGGACCTGCAGGGGGGTGGCGCCCTGGCCATGTGCAAGGTGTGGGGTTTGTGGTGTAGGGCCGGCAAAGTCTCGGGAGCATGCATGTGCTGCGTGCGTGTGGTGCATTTGCGCCAACGCGTCTGTGCATTGGGGACTGTAAAGGCCACAGCTGCACAGCAATGCGGACGCTTGGTGTCTTTGGGCAATGGGTGCAAAGTCAGCAGCTGGCCATCCAGGCCACCACGCCACACAATTTGTTGACACAGGCAAATATCTGGAGCTCGTACACATCGGGGCACTGCATTGCCATGCATGGCTGCGCATGCTCACTTGTGCCTTAAACCCTGAACCTCAAACCCTAAACCCCAAGGTTAGGACGTCCTGCCCTTCCCCACAGCTGCAACCCTCACCCCACTGTCTTGCACCCCACGAGCACCCTCCTGTTTACCAGCAAACCCTGATTCGTGCGCCTCCTGCGTTTGCTACCACAACCCCCCTTGGCGGCGCAGGTGAAAGCCCTGGTGGTGGAGGAGGTGTGCACCGCCATGTGCATGCTCCAGGGCGGGGGCTGCTTCCCACAGATGCTGACCAAGACCATCTGGATCTACACCCGCACGGCGTGCGGCCTGGAGGACGTGGACGGCGAGGGGATTGTCCCTGCAGACCTGCTGCTGGACCTCCTGGTCACCCTCCCGCTGAAGCACCTCGCCCACCTGCTGCGCTTCCTGGCCTTCATGGTGGGCCTGTGCTGGCCCATCATGTCCGAGAGGCTGGGGCTGTTTGCCGGCAACATCGCCATGGTGCGCGCGGCAGCACATGTGCCTGGATCAGGATATTATGCAACTGCTGCTGCTGCACCCTGCCTGAATCAGGGTGTAGGGTGTAGGGTTTAGGGTTTGTGCGTTGACTGCCGTCCGTTGGTCCTCTTTGCCCCCTCGCTTGCGCCGGCCAGCGCGCAGCGGGAGGTGCTTGCAGCCTCGCAGTCACCCCAAAACCTGGTGTCAGTGCTCCCCACCTTTTGACAAGCCACGCTCATTGGCGCTGGCCACTGCAGTTAATACCCACCTCACCTTTCTTGGTGCTGGCCACTGCAGTTGATGCCCACGGTAATGTACCAGCCACACGAGGAGGAGGGCCTTGTGGCTGGCCCAACCAATGCCTACTACCATGATGTGAGTCGCCAGATGAAGTTGATGCAGGACCCACCGCCAACTATTGGCCAGCCCACTCCCCCCAAGGCTTCTTTGCCCATCAACGACTTCCTCAAGGTGCGCCAGGCTGTGGGGGCATGCATGAATATTAGTTTTTTTATAAATAATTTTACTTCAGTTTTATTATTTGATGTATTGTTCATGTAAATGATGTATCAAATAAAATCTAAAAGAACATTTATAACACAAATGTAATGAGCGGTGGAATATCAGCACCCGCAATATTCCGCACATGCCCTGGCTGCATGTCCACCGTGTGCTGTCGCACAAGGGGGATATAGCTGAGGCTATGCTGGCCGGGGCATCTAGGGATGTCAACTGCATGTCAAAGCGCTTGCTTGTTGAAATAGATTGCAGACCTCCCCAAGCTGCAAGGTATCTTCACGAGGACAGTTGCCAATGTAGCGACATTGTTGACCAACTTCATGTGTGCAAGATAGCAGGGTGTGGGGGCCACTCGTTTCGTAAGAGTCAGGTTAGACTTTGTGTCTACATTGTTCTCAGCTGGCTGCCACTTCGTGCAGCTAGGGGAGCCGGCCTGTTTTCTGGGATTTGCTAATGGACCCTTTGGCTTTTGTGCCAAGGGGCACCACCTTGGCTGACGGCAGCTACAGCATTTCATCCCCAGTGGGTGCAATTGCCTGCTTGTCACTGGCCCAGCAGGGGCGGGGCCGATACCATAAACCAGCGCCATTGCCCTTTCCTCAGCACGTGTGTTTGTCTGCCGCTGCCCTGGAGACCAGGAGGCTGGGAGCAGCTGTTGGACCTGAAGCACTGCACCCCTGCCCACACTTGCAGGACCAGAAGCCGTTGCATGCCACCTCGTCGAACGTGGATGTGCTACACGCCCTCACCGACTGGCTGTTCCTCATGCGCGACGTGACGGCTGTGTACCAAGCGCACCAGCAGGCGCAGGCGCCACAGCTCATCGACGAGCAGGAGGACCTGATAATCAAGTTCCATGATCTGCTGGTCGTAGCCCAGGACCGTGCACATGCCCTGGCGGTCGACAGCTACCTGCTGCGCAAGCTGGCCCACTACAAGGACTCCCTGGGCAAGGTCTGCGGCACCTGTGAGGATCTGAGCTCGAGGCTTGCTGCTGGCCAGGTGCGCCGCGGTGCTTGGGTGCATCGGGTTGGCTGCTATGCAACTGGTGCAGCTCCATGCCGGCTGCATGAGCTCATGCTGGAAAGCCAGAGTGCTTCTCAACCTGATTCAATATCATAATTTTAAACATTTACATTATAAATTAAAATTAAATTCATAATGTTAAAAAAGTAAATTAACATACTTTTATGTGTTGGTAATCATATCTTGTGAACCCGGGTTGGCTCCTGTATGTGACTGTCAAATAAATCTTGTAAATCGTGTAGTAAGGGTGTTCTGGAGCTCATGCATTGCATACCTGCGGCTGTGGCGTGCCGCCCAAGATGGTTGACAGCTTGATTGCGCTGCTTGCTTGCAGGCCCCGGAGGATGGGCTGTTGCAGTGGTCGGTGTGGATCGGCGAGGTGCACATGGCCCAGCAAGGTGCGCTGCTACTGCCTGCATGTACTGTGCTGCTGCCCACATATGTATGTACGTTTTACTGTGCTACTGTCAGCGTCTACTGTGCTACTGCCTGCACTTTTTTCCAATTTACTGTGCTTTTGTCAGCATCTGCTGTGATACTGCCTGCATCTCCTGCCTGCACCTGCACGTGGCTGTGCACGCTGTGGGAAGGCTTGGTGCCACTTGGGTTGAGCTTGGGTTGCCCGTGTTAGCTGCGTTGAAAATGCCGGTGCAGAGGCGGTGTAGCGCCAGTGTTGGGCTGGCTGGCGCAGAGCAAGTCGGGCAGACTGCTGTTCTGGTGGCATTGCTGGAACTTGTATCTGAGTAATATGCTTGTGCTTAGGGTTCAGGGTTTGTCACAGATGCCCACATCCCTGTAGCTGTGCTGGCTGCTTGCCACTAGTCGTGCATGTCATCCGTGTTTGCATACATTGCAGCTGTACTGCCAGATTAGCAGTCAATGTTGCACGATTCGGCGGCCAAGCTGTTGTATTCTGGCACTGCTTATACCACTTGCGCAAGCCCACTTGCGAGCCTTCAGAGGGCTGGTTGGCTCTTGCGCAATATGCTCGTAAGGTCTTGTTGGATCAACCCCCCCCCACCCCCCCCTGCATAGTACACAAACATCTTGCATGGAAGTACAATTCTTGACAATGCAGTGAACTGTGGGCCAAACCCTAAACCCAAACTTAAGCCCTAAAAGAGTCGAACATGTGACGTGGCTCTTGGACTTGGGTGCCCCATACCCAGCAATGCTACCGAGGCTGTCTCCTGGGTGCACATGCTTAGTCACATCTCAATGCTGCAGAGTGCTGGGAGGTAGTCACGCAAGCTACTTGGACCATCAAAATCATGCAGCAGATTGGTTTCACAAGGCACAAGGTGGACCAGGAGCTCCATAATGCGGAAGTCATTCTCCGGTATGTGCCCCCGCGGACGCTGCCTGCTATGCCTGTGTGCTGTTGCCACAGGCATGTAGCTGTTGCCCCTGTTGGTGTGTGATTGTCTGTCGTGTTTGGATTATGGTCTGGCTGCAAAACAGCGAAATGGATGACACTTTGCAGGCGGAAGCAGGAACAGCTGCAGATGCTGAAGGACAGGAGCGGCAATCCATATGAACAGTTGGCAGAGCTTGATGCCAAGCTCATAAGGGTGGGTGACACTAGGTGCCATTGTTGCTCAATATCAATTCGTCTCATTTTTGTCTGGTAACTTTGCTGCAGAGCACTAAATTTAGGATATTTAGGGCTCAGAGCGTACGCAAGGCCAGTGGCAGCAACGCGCAACTGGTGTGTAAGCACTTTGTACCCTGCAGGCGCAGTCGAGGGCCAGAGAGCTTGACAATCTTAACGTGATAATGAAGCGGGATCTACAGCAGCTGCTGCTTGGAGACCTACTGGAACTGGCCAGTAAAGATAGTGCGTGCTGGGGTTGGGCTGTGAATCCAGCAGCCGTTGTTCCCCTCAAGTTTGGGGTTTTGACCCGTAACCTTGAACTCTAAACACCTGTTGTTCCTCTCAAGTTTGCCAGCTCCAACTTAAGCCGATCTGCTGCAGGATATAGAGAGATGGTCTCCGGGCCCTTTGGTCTGATGAAAATGCACACAGAATTGCTGGATTTGTTTGATGCCAATCTGCGGTCGAATGCGGCTGTGCGCGTCTGGTACGTTCATCTGCTGTGTGCAAGTGCTTGTGGTGGCCTTTTGCTTTTGAACAAGAAAAACATCACGCAAGCTAGCTTTGCCTAAGTGTAAGATAAAGTGAAGATTGGTAGCGCAAAGTGCTTGTTGATCTCAGATGATACTGCATCATTTGAATTTCTGTGGTCCAGCAATGCAACATGTCAGACGCATAAGCATGATTTGAGTATTTGATAAATGTTTTTTTTTACTTGAGTAATAAAAATAATATTTTTTCTTTGTGTGCGCCTTCCAGTGATGTGGGACCAGACGCCTTGGAGGCGATCAAGCAGGGGTTGTCGAACATCCACCAGGTCTGTGAGCAGCTGCTTGGACGTATTGAAGAAGCAATGCCTGGCGTGATCTCCCAAGTGTTGGGCGCAAGCGCGGCTGTCAAAGCATGCCTCAGGTGCGAGCAAGTCGCCTACCCGCAAGCGCCTAACTGCAAGTGCGCCTAAACCAGCAGTAGCACTACACGTCCTTCTCTACTGACGGTGCTTGATCAAACATGGGTTGAATTAAGTCCCTTGTTGGCTGTCTTGGCACAGTCGGCAAGCCTTGCAAATGCTGTTTTCTCCATATACATACATGTTTTCTGCTGGCGCACAGGCAAGCCACAGACCTGAGCGTCGTCCCTACACACACAATGCACATCTGCGTGTGGGAGCTTGCTGTCAAGAGTGTGCTGCACAAAGCGCTGAAAGCTCACATGGGTGCGGACATTGCAATGATGGTCGTGGTTGGCATCGCATGCTGCACTTTGCAGCCTTGTGCTCCACATGATAGCCGCTCCCTGGTGCACTACTGGACCATGTACGGCTCTGAAAAGTGTGATCTGGATGCCTGTGTTCCTTGCACCCACATGCATATAAGGTTCATGCATTTGAGCATATCTGTCATCGCTGTTCTTTGAATAGCGTGCTAAGTTCATTCACTTTGCTTGTGTGGCACCAGCACAGCGACAAGCCCTGCAATGGTCATGTCCCTCTGCATCAAGGGTTTTGGATTACCTTCTAAGGTTGTTGGGAGCCAAGGGGAACAGAAATGAAAGTGGCCATCAAATCATGTCGGTTCGCAGATCCTAAATAAACAACTACATTACTGTATTTGTTGAGATACTCCCAGTTTGGAACCATGCACCACCAGGGCATGCACACCCTGCCCTGCGGCAGCCATGCACACCTTTGTTCCGCAACCCCGTCAGCCCTGTGGGTTAACACAGACTTCAGACACAGACACATGCGCAGACTTCTCCGGGGCGCCTCCAAGCCCTAAAATCCTAACCCCTTTGTATGCAGAGAGCGCTGCCGAGGCCGCTGCAGCCCTCCTGCTTGAGGACCAGGGGCAGGACAAGCCCGCCAGTGGCGCTGCATCTGCTCCTGAGGTCAAGAAGAAGAAGAGTGACAAGAAGAAGAACAAGGTGAAGGATGAGCGCAAGAAGGCCGAGGACAAGCGCAGGGCCGAGGAGTTTGAGGAGCGCAGGAGGCGCGAGTTGGAGGCGGAGGCGGAGGAGCGGGCACGGGAGGAGGAGGGGGCCAGGAAGGTGGGGGATCTAGGCTGTAGGTGGTGGAATTGGTGTAGGTGGGGGGGGGTGTGAGGCTGGGGCTGTTGCATCCTTTCTGGATGCATCAGCCCTCATGAGGGTGTGGTGTAGGGAAAGGGTGCATCAAGTATCATTCACTTATTTGGTTTGGTGCCTGTTGCAGCTTCAGCAGGAGCAGGAGAGGGAGGCCAGCCGCCTCAAGATGATGGCGCAGTATGGAGGGGATGAGGTGAGGCACACGAGCCATGGGACAGGAATGTGGTAGCCATGAGGCCATGCCCCATCACCCACACCCTCTGCTGTGATATGATGCGGCATGGCATGGCCGGCATGGCGCTGATGTGTCAAATTGCTCATCGCATTACTCAGAAATGGCGTGGTGCTTCTTGATGCACTACCTGTACTTCCTGCAAATTCATGGCCATTGGATGCACCTCATAATCCTGGGGTACAGCAAATGGATGTGGTGGTGATGATGATGGTGACGGGCAGTGCAACAGGCTTGGGTCCCCATTGCTGCAAGGAATAATCATAGTATTATTGGTGATAATAACGGATATTAATAGTAACTTTATGATGGATGCAGGGGGAAGTCGCCGAGGAGCAGCATGCCAGCATTCCTTCTGGCTTGAACAGCGAGGTAGCTGGCGCCCCCACTCCATCGCCCTCCCACGAAGCAGACAGCGGGCAGGCTGAGGCCGTGGCACGCCAGATTGGCTCGCCATCTGCGTCTGGGCGTGCGGCCTTGCCCGGGTTTGAGACGCAGAAGCCACGCAGGTGGGGGTCATGCACTTGGGTGGGGTTTATGGTTCAGAAAAGGGCCATTGCATACAGCAGCACGCGGTATAGCCTATACCGTATAGGTGACAGCACTTCAAGGTGATATTGTCCTTTATGCTTGGCTAGCAGGCTTGCATGGCAACGTGTGTCCTCCAAAGTAATGCATGCAACTACTTTAGCAGCGGTGGCAAAGCCGATATGCCAGGTTGTCTGCACTAACTTCGCATTTCCACTTGGTAAATTTGTGTTTGTGCAATCCCAACCATGGGAGCCCATTGTGTCTGTGCACAGGAGCAAAATCTGCCTGCCCCAATACCACATGCTCTGATAATATCTGAGAGTGCGTAACCTGGCGTGACAGCTTTGCAATTTGTATTGAATATCTGATTATGCTTTTATTCCCTTTCACACTCAAAGCTAGTTCATGAATCCGATATAACATATATTTGATGATCTTTGTAATACAAAAAATTGTTCATTTTCTTTGTATTATTATAGTTTGCAAGACATTTCAATACTACTTCCATTGCTTTCCACCTGCAGGAGGAGGGGTGGCAAGGACAGGGAGCCGGAGGGTGAACGAGGCGCCAACGGGCACAGGCACAGGGAGCAGGAGGGGCACCATGATGACGCGCACCCCTCAGATCGCAGCGCTGACTGGCGGCAGCGGGAGGACCGCCACACAAGTGACAGGTACGCGCAGCAGTGCAGGCAAGAGGCAAATTTTGGCAGGGCGCTGTGTGGGCTGCATTTGACAGCGGTGTGTGGGAAGAAAGGAGTGCATGGTGTGTGGCCAATGAGGTGGTGCACACAAGGCTGTTCTCATGGGTCGACCCAGCAAATGGCCCAGTGCCTGGACTTTCTCGCAGACACCAGTCCAAGTCATTTTGCAAGACAGACTGTCTAGGTATTTTGTTGACTACTAGGGCAAATGGGAAGGCCATACATCGCGGGTCACGGCGTGGTTGGCTGGGCGCCAGCTGCCCCACTGGAGGCTATGTTGTGGGGAAAGCGATTGCTAGGAAGACTTAGCAACCGGTAACCTGGCAACGATGCACATATTTGCCAATCATTTATGGTATGGTGTGGTTTTTGCAGGCGCCATCAGCACCGAAGGTTTGTGGCTGTGCCTGTCAGTGGGAAGGATCAGTGGGGAGCTGACCATCCAATCGTGAAGGAGTATAAGTGGGAGGCGGGCCGGTACGTGCGCCTCCCCACTCGCTCACAATTGCACCATGTCAATCCCCATACCGCACTGGGCTCGACATGCAATAACCTGGATGCTGGACATTATTGCGCATTTGCACTGGATCGCGCATCACACAGGTTGCCATGTTTTGTGCAATTAATGCCTTTCAGCCTGGCGTTCACCCTAATTCGTTCTCCTTCTCAGTTGGGAGGCGAGCCCAACCGCATCCGCCGCGCCATCGCCTCAGAAGCCCTCGCCACCCCCCGCGCGCCCGGATAGCGGTGGCTCGGGCACATGGGCCAACCGCGTGGGCCCTCAACAGCATCAGCGCCCGCCATCCGCTGCGGGGTCAGCTGAGGAGGAGCGATTTATGCGCGTCCACAACGGCTCCGCTTCAGGTATGCAAAGAGTTTCATAGTACACAGTAGATCATCACTTGTAGAGCCTACCTTGACAGGCGCGCTGGGGGAAAGGGATGAAGCATAGAGAAAGGCATCGCCATCTTTTACACCTGTACAGCTGCATGTAGTATGAGAGATCAAACATCTGTCAGTAAGTGAGAAATGGCCATTGCTGCGGCCAGATGCCAATACCTGTTGGTGTTGGGCCTGACGCGAATGAAGTGCAAGCCAGTGTACAATCGTGCCTGTCCTGCCAAATGATCACATCCTCTGGCACTGAGATCATTGGGTTGCCTGTGCTGCAGGTCAGCGCCCTGTGCCTGTGGTGGATGTGTCATCGCCCATAGGCCCACCTGCGCAGCCGGTCGCAAGCGCAGGCTTTGGTGCGCCCATGCCTGGCCTGGCACCAGGCCTGCCAGGCTTCCAAGCGCAGTGGCCAGCGATGCCTTTCCGCAGCCCACCGCCGGTACCGCAGCACGCGATACAGGATTCGGCCTTGGAAGGTGCGGCGCCCTTGGCTGTGACGCCCACCTCCCCTTGTGTAGCCCTCCATGAATGCTCTCCTGCTGCTGGCGCTGATAGGCAACACATATGGCATTGTCGCCTACTGGCAATGGTCACATCCCACAGGTGTTGTGTGTACCAAGTGCACAGCTTTATGCATAGGTGGGGCAGCATGAGGATACTGCGCATGCTCACTAAGTGCCCTGTACAGTGCCCAGTAGTGCTGCCGACCTCTGGACCCTAGCTGTGTGTGACCTGCATCCTAAGTTCCCTCCCCTCTCCTCCCTTGCGTCACCCCTTGCTGTGTGTTTACAAGAGGACAGGATAATGAGAAGCCCGTCGCAATTTTGCACACCTTGGGCTGTTTGTTCACATGCGTTGCCACATCCTTGCCCCTGCGTTTATTGTAAAATGCCCCCCTGTGCACAGATGGCTCTGACGATGACGACTTCAGTGCCACCCTGGCGTCACTCACAGGCAACCCGCAGCCGGCCCGCGCGGCATGGGCGGACCGCCCAGTGACCCCCTCCAATGGCCTGGATGAGAAAACCCTGGAGGCGCTGCTCCCCAGGGGCACCAGCGGCATGGCGGGGCCCACCTCTGTGGCGCCAGGCAAGCCCAGCTGGGCGACGGTGGCGCATGATTCCGGGGAGGATGAGGACCTGGTGGCGGCCATCAAGGTGCGGTGGAGGATGTCATTGTGGGACTGTTCATGCTGTCTTAGTGACTCGTGGGTGTCGCCATGATGGCAGAAGAGCAATCGGCACTCAATGGCATTGAACAAAAGTCAGAGTAGGTGTGGGTCAAGTAGACCAATTTTTTTCTGTTCGGAGTACAGGATGTAAAGAAATCCACAACACCATGAATGTATACTGCCCAGCTCGCAGTATCGGTATGTACACATGACAGGTGCCATGTCCATGCTAGCATGTTGCATGATAGGCGCCGCATGCCATGCACTTCAAGGGTTACAATGGACACAATAGCCTGTCCCATATGGACTGCAGTACCTGCGCATTGACCCAGGGTTCCTGCGTACCCAAGGGTGTTCCTGCGTACCCAAGGGTATCTTATGCATGTACCAAACCCTTGTTCAGGGGAATTGAAATGTGGTGGTAACCAGGACCATTCATGTTGCAACATCTTGCGAGACGGGCTGCTCCTTGCAGGCCGTTTCTGCCACAACCTTTTGCCCAAGCATGTCTTTACACAAGGGAGATATCAGCCCTGTGCTTACCCACGCTTGCACCCCACCTCCACAGGCCAGTCTGCATCCCACTGGCTACGGCCGCGGTGGGCCCTCAACCGGGGACTTCCCCCCCTTGAGGGCGCCCCCCCCTGCCACCACCCGCGAGGTGCAAGTTCCTGGGGACCTGTCAGCAGCTGGCCTGCAGAACGAGACTGGCGAGTACAACTGCTTCCTCAACGTCATCATACAGTGCCTGTGGCACTGCAGGTGGGTGCTCCGGGCTGGACAGCCAGAAATGCCAGTGATCTGTGCACAGCTTGTGCCACCGGCGCTGTTAGTTAGGTAAATAACGAGTTTTACGCGTTGGAGCACTGCAGCCAAATTAGAAGCTTGTTCTACATTGCGCCAGCCAGCCCTGTTCTAAGAAACAATTTAGTAGCAACTCTCAAGGTATAGTGAGTTGCATGCTCTTTAACTTGTGCTGGTCAATACCATCCTATACTAAGTCCAGAGCGCCGTGGGTGAGACAGCCCGCAAGTGTGGGTGGAGCATGTGGATGGGATGCACTTGCCTGATTTCAATGCACCACAAGCCATTGCCAGCGCAGCAATGCGCCATCTATGCATTTTTTATTCAACTTTCAGGCGCATCCACAACAGGTTATTCACTCTTGGAAATGCTGCACCGGCATGCACTTGGCAACTTTTGCAACCGCTGTGAACGGCTAGCTTGCCAGGGTTACCAGGGTTTACTCTAGCTTGCTAGGGTCACCACTTGCCTGTGGGATAGACTAGATGGCTGCTATGTTGGGCTTGGACAAAATTGTCTTGAAAGGAGCGAGAGGGCCAAGGCGACATGCGCTTGCCACCTGCAGGGAGTTCCGTGGGAAGCTGCTGGCCATGCCCTCTCACGTGTATGAGGCCGACCCTGTGGTGGAAGCCCTGGTGGAGTTGTTCAAGGACTTCCGCCAGGTGTCAGACGCCAGTGCAGAGGCGGGGCGCAGCGCTGTGGAGGAGACCCGCAAGCGCAACGTCATATCGCCCACCGCCCTGCGCGAGGCGCTGGCAGAGGAGTCTGGGTACCGCTTCAATGTGGGCGAGATGAACGACGCGCTTGAGGTGCTGATGGCGGTGTTTGACCAGATTGAGGCGGTGGCCAAGAAGACGGGGAGGTGCGGAGGGTGGGGTTGCGGTGGGGGGGGTTGCATGGAGGCTGGTGGGGGAGCAAGGGCGCTCTGTGATGGTGGTGGCGCCATGGCGAATCGTAGCTAGAAAATATATGGAAATGTGGTGGATGAAGTGTGGTGGGATTGCAGACCATGCTGCAGCCATCTGTGTCTTGCAAGTGGTGATGTGGTGGTATAGTATGGGTGGTACTGCATGTGTGGAACCCAGGGCATTGTAGTGCCTGGTCAGCAGTCACAGCGTATGCAGCTCGCCTGGACTGCGTAGCGCTCGCTCCTCAGCCGCTGCTTGTGCCCCGCAGCCCTGACCTGGTGAGCCACGTATTTGGCCTGGCCATCTCCGAGCACGTGTACTGCACCAATTGCTCCAAGACCACGCATGAGCACCAATACGTTGAGTACTACCACCATGTGGTGGCCAGCTCGCTGCGCATGCTGCGCCTGGAGATGCATGGCGCCAGCATGGGCATGCTGCTGCAGGAGCTGCAGGCGCAGAATCACAAGTCATGTGACACCGATGAAGGTGCGTTGTAAGGGAGCCTTTTGTTCCTCATCTGTACCTCCCTCGGAAGATACCACACTCGCAGCCACATGCACCAAATTGCTTTGCGACTGCGGCTGTTCATGTGTGCATGACTTGGCGGGTTTGCATACCAAGGACCAAGTGGCGGCGCATCAGCACAACCCCTTGCACAATGCCATGGGAAGGGCTGTTTTTCTTCCTCTGTACAAGTCTAATGATCAACACGTGTTGCCAGAAATGGGCCTGGAGGGACCTTTTTACCCTAAAACCAACTGAAAACAAGACACAATTCCACTCATGCTGCTAGCCCACCACGTGATTATTCGATACATTTGTAGCTCGTAGGCCTGGCCATCAGACGCATCGGTATGTTGCAGGTGGCTGCAATGCCCGGCTCCCTGTGATGCACCAGCTGACGCGGGCCCCGCGTGTGTTCAATGTCATGTTGGCATGGGAGAGGGAGGATGAGACAGCTAGCGACATCAAGACCACGCTAGATGGAATCTCAGAGGTGTTTGACATTGCCTCCCTCTACAGGTCAGTGGCCATGCTTGCAGTGGCACAGCTGCTGGGTGTAACCGGTGGTAATATGGCTTGCAGCTCAGCAAAACAGCCAGATTAGCAGTCCGCCTATATGCCTAAGCGGCAACCAACCTTGCTCTTGCTGCTGCTGCTGCTGCGGAAGATGCCCCACGTAAACAGCCACCTGCGGTGCTTTGGCCTTGTTCTGCACTCTGAAGTGGCCTGAACACAGGACTTTGTTGACGCCCCTATTGCTTGTTTGCCTCAGGAACCATAAGAAGAACGCAGACCTGTACGAGCTGAAGAGCATGGTGTGCTACTATGGCGCGCACTACCACGCCTTTGTGCGCATGCCTGACCTGGGCCAGTGGGTCATGTTCGATGACACCACCATCACGGTGGTGGGTGCCTGGCGGGATGTGCTCAACAAGTGCTACATGGGCAGGATCCAGCCCTCGCTGCTCTTCTTTGAGCATAGTTAGGCCTGTGGGGCGTAGGGCAGGCGGCGTGCTGTTTTCAGCAGTGTGGGCGCAAGGTGCACGCATGGCGGTTTGGGAGGTGAAGATTGTGCATGCATTATGGCAGGCGTACTAGCAGGATGTGCAAATATTGTTCAGATTGAATGTATCAGTGCAAGCCAACTGTTGGCATTGTAAAGTGTAGGTACTAGGCATGCAACCGGCTGATGCCCTTAGGGTTCATTCCATGCTTGCGAACCGAGTGTCGTGTTTATGCATACCAACTAGATAGCTATCCAGGAAGGTGCATTTTGTTTTCCTTTACATTGAGAGGCTGGCAGCGGTGTAACACTTTGTGAGGCTTGACTACTTCCCTGGGTATACCTGATGTGTGGCCCATTGACTCCCCATTGTCAAAGGGTCACACGGCGTTCTAGGGCATTGCCATGCTGGGTCACCCACCGTGGGTGCACTGCGCTGCCCATATGTGGCTGGGGCTACTCTGACTGGACATGCACCGTGCATAGTAGTAGATGACCAAAGTCAGCATCAATGCCCGAGGCAAACTCGACCCCTCGAAGGTGCTATCAAGGCTTTCCTTGCTGGGGTTCAGCCCACGCACCCCGTGATGCTGACTCTTCTGCCCGTAGGCAGTGGATCGGACGCTGCAGCAGTGATCGGTGCTCCCTGAAACGAACAAGGACGATAGCAGACAGCTCCTGAAAGTTATAAATGCGCTAGCTGCGACAGAACAGACACACTCTGCACTACAAACTGGTAATCGTCTTTCCGGGACTTGCGCAGCTTGTAGCATAGGTTTTGAGGTCAGGCACCCGACCCCACAAGTAAGCACTCCTCATATCGATGTATATCCTGTAACGCTAGTTACAAAGTAAGATGGTTTGGTGTTTGCCTTTGTGGGCGTCTTATAATGGAACTTTCCCTGCTTGAACTGAAGTAGCACAGTGCACCCTGTGCCTCTAGACACTAGTGCTCTAGAGTGTGCTCATGCATGCATGCTCCCTGCTTTGCACCTGTCGTGCACTCCCCCTCGGTAGCTTCAGCCACACGTACACAAGCAGCCAAACAAATTTACAACTATTCATCAACCACCGAAGTCCATCCAAGTTTAAGGCGCCTTAAAGAGGGTTGGACTCACACCAATCGATGAGTTCTAGGGTGCATCTTGGAGACACCGAACTGACCAGTCCTTTCTGACTCGCAGGCAGCGCCGTCGTTCCCTCGACTTCCGCAATCATGGGTGCCAAGAAGGAAGCCAAGGTAACGCATTGTTCTGCTATTGCCGCTGAATAAAACATGCTCCAGTCGCTCCAGTTGCTGGGTCGAACTTGAACTCTACCTAAACCCTAAACCCTAAACGGTGGTCCTGCAGGACAAGCAGAAGAAGGCGGTCAATGACAAGCACACCAAGGGCTCCAAGGACGCAGAGTGGGTGGGAAAAGGGAAGAATGCGCCCAAGGCTCGGAAGGAAGAAATAGTTCCCTGGGGACACGAAAAGGAAGCAAAGGTACATTGAATTTCCCTGCAGTTTGATGCTAGCTAGCGCTCGCTCAATGTTGTGACAGCGATTTGACTGTGCACTACGTATTGGCACTTAATTCAATTGCATTGGCTATACATATGTGCCAGGACTTGGAGGGTCAACTCATGATGGTGCAGACTTGGTAAGCAATGTTGGGTCGTGTTGAGTGCTTTAAAGTGCTTGTGAACCCTTGTTTTCCAGCCGGTAACTGACATCAATATATAATGCTTGCAGGACGAGAAGAAGAAGAAGATTGCAGAGCGCGCAGCGGCTGAGGCTGCCAAGAAGGCTGCTGCAGATGCGGTGGAGAACGGGCCCGCCAAGGCGGCACCAAAGAAGCCTGTTGTTGCCACACCAGCTGCTGCCGCCAAGAAGGGGGAGCCAATGAAGAAGAGCGCTGGAGATACAGCTGCTAGTGCCACTGCCGCATAAGACCAATGGTTGCCATTCTTTGCTTGACATTGCGGTGCTTGCCAGGCAGACTTCAACCCTGTTGTCATGTGTGCAGTCTGGTTGTGCCAGTGGCCACTTTGGCAAATTGACACTTTCAAATAGCTTTGTAGTTCTCAAAATTCTCAGATATTACATGCCAGGCCTGTAACATAAGTCAAGCTATAGCTATTGTAGGAGTGCTGCTACATGTCAGACACATAGACTCTATGTGTCGCGCTAGAAAGCTAGATCTAGCGCGACACAGCTGCTGTGCTGCAGCACGCTGTCGGCACCTGCTAGTCAAAACCCCTGTTCGGATGTCAAACTGCCCTGCGCTTCTTGTCGTAGCCATTTGAGGTCTGCTTCCAGCTTTGCGTGCCACTGTGTGGGGCAGGAGTCCAAGTGCACCAACAGCTGCGCTGCACCTTCGGCGACGCCCTTGGCAGCAGGGAGCGCCAGCTGCTGCGGAGGTGGCTGGATCTTGTCATGTGCCGGCAGCAGGTTGGGGGCGGGATTGCGTGGCATGAAGTGGGCAGCCTGAGCAGCCAACAGCCAGATGGCGTCTGCGTCCAGGCTGGCTAGTGCCACCAGAGCCTGCAGGACAAAAGGGGAAATGGATGTTACCCATATCTTATTCCAGCCAGTGGTGACAGAATGCCACCATTTTTGCAATCGAGGGTTTTCGCAAGGCCGTATATCCAGCTCAGTGTGAGATTCACATGTGCTAGTCCTTGTGGGCTGTATTCACCTTGAGCGCAGCTTGGCGGATGGCGGGTGGGTGGTGCCTGGCCAGCAGAGGGAGCACCGCACCACCCAGGTCCCACACGCATGGCTGCACAGCACGGCCAGCCACGGCACTGTCAGCTGCCTTCACCAGGCAGTGCAGCACCGCACCCTGCACCCGCGACACGGTGCCAGCAGCAAGCAGGTCCTCGTCGTGGCCTGCAGCGCAAGCGCCATTAAAACCCCCAACGCATGTGTTAAGTTCGAGCATTCTATGCCTAGGACAATTTTAGGACTTAGACTAGCTTGATACAAGCAACATAGTGCATTTAACCTACAACCTGAAACCCAAAACCATAACCCTGAACTCTAATAAGTGGATGCCTTGGGTGTCACAATTACAGTTCCTGTGAAAGACAACTCAAGGCATCTTGCCCTGGGTGCCATACCACACACACAGTCCTCCAGAACATTCATTTCAGTCCATCATGAAGTAAAAATAAAGCACCGACCTGGAACATTCTTCTTGACATGCGCTGGCCCCTCACGCAGCAAGCGCACCAGCTGCGGCAGCGCCTCGTTCTGGAAGCGCTGGCGAATAAAATCTCCACCAGACACCTCCGCCATCCCCGCCAAGCACTCCAGACCTCGCTCCACAACTGGCGCTAGATTGTCCTGCACGCCAATATGCCACGCAGTCACACTTTAGGGTCAAAGGTCTGATACAAACCCTAGCTCATGCGGCATTGACATGCTGCTGTTTGGCAGTGACCACAGTGTGACATTTTGCGCCATGGCACGCCGACATGTCATGTGCGCTAGGCCAATATCCAAGATTCTGATCTGCATCTTGGGAATGCTCCAAAGGACACCAGCACACATTCCGCGTGCACGTTACATAACCCGCTATTGTATCCAGCTGTAGGACCCTACCTTGAGTGCAGGCACCACCTGGCTCCACAGCAGGTGCACCACTGGCAGCAGGCGGGGTGTTTCAGGCTCCACAGGGGCCAAGGTGCTGCGCGGCGCACACAGCTCAGCCACGGGGCCAGTCACCAGGTCAAGCACGTGGGTGGTGGTGCCCAGCACAGCAAGCGCCTGCAGGGGAAGGTGGAACACTTCATGCAGGCTGTGAAAGGGTTGCGGATGTGCGAAGTGGACTGGTGTGCATTTGGACCTCTGGAACTGGAAGTCTATTTGGACCACCCAACTAATCTCCTGCACAATACATTTAGCCATTAGTGCCAGTCAAGTGCAGCTGTTTGAAGGATCATTGCATCCATGCATCTACTGCCATCGGTGGCTCACAAGGGGCAAAACCGCACAAGCTGACAAACACATTTGGGTTGGCCACGCTAGGCATGCAGCACCCCACCTTTGATCCATTGTCTAGCGCAAGGAGCGTCACTCGGGGTGCAGGATCATGGACCAGGGGGGCGCACACGTCAGCCACAGCCGCAGCCAGCACCGCACAGGCGTGGGTGCGGCGGCGCCACCCATGTACCAGTTCATGCTCAGCTGCCGACAGCACCACTTTCTGCAAACATACAATACGTTGGAATGTTGGGTTCTCCTGCAAGCTGCGTTTTTATGGCAGCCAAACACAGTGCAAATGACATGGCAGACACATGCATGCAATGCGATGGCGGGGCAATTGCACCATATAACAGCTCCAACAGATAAATTGGGAGGCATCTAGAAGGTGCCTGCGGCCCTTATGCGTTATGAACCGCCGTGATGGTTTTCTATCCACACCTTTTCATCGTCTGCAGCATCCTGCTCCTCTTGGAGCATGCCCTTGGAAGAATTGTGCTCCTGGAAATACTGTCGCACGTCATCGATACCCTCCACATCACTCTCACTGCCGCTCACATCAACCAACCCCTCCTGCTCCTCCCTAACTTCACCTCTCTGGCCTCCCCCATCCAGATGCAGCCTGCCAACCCCGTCCACCAGCGCAACCTCCCCACCACCATGTCCCCTCTCGGCACCCTGCGGCTGCTCACCACCCCTTGTGTGCCGCTGCTTGGCAACGTAGCGCTGTTTGAGCTCTGTGCAGAAGGGGTCCACGGCAGCCTGCACCGCCTGTGCTTCAGCCCCACACCCAGCCACCACCTCCCCGAGGGCAGCCAGGAACGAGGCCATGTGGTGCGGGCGGCGCGTGCGGGCGGTGATGGACAAGCCCTGCATAAGAGCCAGCGATGAAGCCATATGTAGAGTAACATGCGCAGGGAAAGACAAAGCATCATTGCTGCAGGCTGACTGCAAGCTGACATGGACCAGCTGCAACAAATTAGTCTTACATGGACTCACCACCCACCCACCCATCTCACCCACCTGCATCGCTGACCGCGCCGGCTCCGCAAGCAGTGGCAGCAGCTCAGGCGCCACCCCCGCCTGGCGCATCAGCCCCGCAAACAGCTGCGGGGCGCGCGGGTGGCTCTCATGGTGGCGCAGCTGGCGGCACAGGCCCTCCACTAAGTAGTCTCCGTTGCCTGCTGCCAGGTGGCGCAAGCTGGTGTAGCCACCAGCCACCACCAGCGCCCGCACCGCGGCGTCCGCAGCCACCGCCACCAATGGGCAGGGGTCACCTGTGGTGATGTGGCAGGGAGGAGGGGGTGTCTTAATGCCTCAACATGTTGTCATGCTGTTTTATTATTAAATTTTGTTTTGCTTTTGGTAATTGGTACGATATGATTTCAAATCGAGAGGTTTTGAGCTTCCACTATGTGCTAGTGCCCTGTTGCACCCGGTGGAGGCAGCCAAGACAGTTGGTGGCAATATTGCCCGGTGGTGGCTGATGGCAGTGACCAGACTGTCAGAGTTTGTGCGATTGAACTCGCATCGGCATGGCGATGGCAACATGTAAGGCAGTGACAGTGAGGTGTGTCACACAGCGGCAGAGGTGATTGTGCGGTGCATAGGCGCACCTAGCCTCTCCAATGTGGGCAGCAGCACGGTGCGCATGAGGCGGCCTGACGAGGTGATGCGGCTCCCTAGGGCGTATGCGCACCCGCCAATACCCTCCAGCAGCACCCTGATCAGCATCGCATTTTGGCCCAGCACCTGTTACAGTAGGCAACTGGCAGTGAGGACCAGTATTTGCCTGGACACCTACAGTGCTACTACATGCACATTGGTACATCCTCAGTATAGGTTCATGATACTAGCTTGTTGCTTTGCGCCGCAATACAAATTTTTCCAATGACAGAACAAGCATAGGCCACACATCGAGCAACAAAAATATCAACAAATAGTTTACCTGAGGTGTCAACTGCTGATCCCCTCCTCCCTCCAATAGTGCCACCTCCCCTGGTGCCACCTCAAACTCCACGGCAGTGGGCAGGTTCCACACCCCCTCCCCCACATACTCCTCCACCACCTGCGTCACCAGCTCCTGAAGCTGACCAGGCATGGTTTGCATCCCCGCCCCACCGCCAAGATCCCCAGATGGGGGTTGCCAGGTGGGTGAGGCGCCAAACAGGACTTCATTGAGCACAGCAGCTGCAGATGCCGCCTGGAGCTGCCAGTCACCCGCAGGGGCGCCTGGTGCAGCAGCTGGCTGAACCCCTGGGGGTTGGCTGCCAGTGGCCGTGGCTGGGGAGACTGCTCCTCTGAAGCGCTGGAGGAGCTCGTCGACCAATGCCCGTAGAGCCACTCCGCCTGACAATGTTGCAAGTATCAGCTTAAGTTATATTCAGGGGACCAGTATTCAGAAACAACATGTAATCAGTAACAATTGCATTTGGCCTGAGCATGTGCATCACATGCTGAACAACAACAGCAGGTTGCACCAACATCTCAATGTGTGGCCAGGCAGCCTGCCAGCACAGAGGGGAGGCCCCCTTTTCATGATAAAACACTCACCCCCTTGCCCCGTATCAGCCTGCGCCGCCTGCCGCCCCAGGGTGCGCACAGCCCCCGCCAGGCTGTCATACATGCGCCCAGGACTGACATACAGCAGACCAACAGGCATGCGAGGAAGGGCTGCAACGGCAGGGGGTCCTGCATCGCCTGTGCTGGCTTCTCCATGACTGCCCTGTGGCATGGATGGTGACTCAGTTGATGGCATTCAAACTTCTGCAGTGATCTGCGTGCCTTGTCACCCAATCACTGGCGGAAAGCATGGCAGAATGCGACCACAAAATTGGTTGGCTTCATATCCCAGTTTCACCAAGTACCCCTGATCCATGCGTTGATATCACACGCACAACCATATCACCTGGATCGCCCTAATGCACCAGCCATAGAAGTACCATGGGACACCACAAGAACCTGGTCAGATGCCCATTCCCTTCTCCACTTGCCTTGTCTCCACCGGTCTTGATGTACACCCCCCCCTCGGAGGTTGCATAGTACATCAGCCCCGCACTGCGCTGGTCAAACGCAAAGCCCTCAAGCAGCGCTGACGCCACCTTGGCCAAGTTGACCGGGTTGCGAATCAGGGTTTGGCTGAGCTGGCGAGGGTCGGCCAGTGATAGGGCTGTGGTCAGGCGGCGTGCATGCAGGGTGGCGATTTCCTCCCCGCTCTTCATTGCAGCGTCCATCCCTTGCACCAGGTCCAGGAGGAGCTGCTCCACTACAGGCCACGACACCTGTGGGATGGGCACCCACAAATGCTTCGGTGTGAATTTCAAATGCCCATCACCCACAGGAATGCCATGTGATGATTGTGCTGTTTCCAGCAGATTTATTAAGCATCTGCTGGCGAGCGCTAGAATGGAAAAGAATGCCAAGGACAGATGATACAAGGGTGGTGATGTGTAGCATGTGGGTTGCCTTGACTCCCGTGCACTGTGTAGGCCACTAATCAGATCATCTCCGAGCCAGCCAGCAGACATTGCCCACCTCCCCACTTGACTCCCTTGCTTCCTCCCCTTGCTGCCGCAACCGGTGCAGCATGAGCCATGTGCGGCAGATGCTGCTGACCTGGCAAAAACACACACCATGGTAAACATCAACAACAGGATTGTGCACTGTAAAACTTGCCCATATATTTTTGCACGACACCGCCTGGATACAAAACATTGTGCTAAGGCAGAGATATCGTTCCTGCAAGTGCAGTCTGACTGGCACATGCCTAATCGCACCGCTGCAAATGAACAGAATATAACATAACATTTTTATTCATCAACCAGATTCAAGTGGGATTATCATTAAGTGATTAATGGCCTCAATAACTTGAAGCTGCCATGCCCCACCTGCGGGAATTCATCCTGCGCCAGCGTGCAAACCACTTCCAGCAGCAGGCGCCCACATGGCGCCAGGGAGCATGGGCACAGGTCAAGGAGGTCAATGCAGCCTGCGGCAGGGGGGACAGGGGGATGGAATTGCAGGAGGGCATGGACGCGCCTGCACCCTGTGACAGGGGTGTGTTTCTGCGCATAATTGGAATTTGTTCTTATAAGATATTAGTTATTTAGTGAAAAATTGCTATAGTCAACAAAACACATTCATACTTTTAACATCTCTTTCAATTCTACTAGGTGGGATGTACACTCCTGCCACCAAGGATGCCTGCAGGTCCCCCAATGGATGAGCATGACCAGGAAGGGAAGCAGCACAGGTGGCTGTGTACGGGTCACTCACAGCACTTAAAACAAGGCAATGCACTGGCCCTGGTGAACACTGCCGTTCTACTTGAAGTGCTGAATGGGTTGTTGCTTGACTCGCCCAACCCCCACCTTTTGCCACCGCCGCCCGCACTGCTGGTCGCGGGTGTGAGCACAGAGGGGGCAGAGCCTGCGCCATGAGGGTGCTGACCCGCGCAGCGGTTCCCCGCACCCACCCGGCATTGCGCAGCACAGTGAGCTGCTGGGGCATGTGGGGCATGGGTGATGGTGGTGTTGGTGGCGCTGGTGGTTGACCGCTTGACGCACCTGCCTCTACATCACACCAGGGTCGTCAACATACTTGTGCAACACATGTAAAAGCACAACCTCTGCATGCTGAACGCCAAAAACCTCCGTTACATTGCTGTGTTGTACCACATTAACACGTAGGCTGTGGCATTTTGCGATGGACTAGGAACGTTTGTCATTAACCCAATACTTGAAACCATGCTTAGTTGTGCACCAATTTGCAGCAGCAACCCTGCAACCTACCTTCCATCTGTGTAGCCCCCTCCTCCCCGTTCTGCACCCGCCGTGCCATCTCCCGCAGCTGCTCCAGGGCCTGCAAGGCGCTGACACCTGGCGCCGAGGTGGTGCTGGGTGCCAGCTCAGCGATGACATCATCCGCCAGGTTGGCGTCACCCAGCGTGGCCACTAGGACACTTGTCAGCCCCTGCATGGCCTCCACTGCCGCTGCACCGCTGGCTGCTGCGCCCACCCGCTTGCGCCCCCCTTGGCTGCTCCCTGCGGCATCCCAGCGCACACACCGGTCAGGATGCGCCGTGCAGAGGGAGTCAGGTGGCATGCAGTACTGGTGGGGTTGAACAGGACGCATTGGGAAGGGAGTACTGCATGTATGGCGTGGCCAGTGGAGGGGTCATGTGTAATGTGAGAAGTGGTCATTGGCCACCCTCTCAAAATCAGCCCCTCGACATTGTGCCGTGTATCTTTGTGCAAATGTAAACTTGCAGAGCTTTGGCTGCCTTCACCAGCATATCCATCACACCCACGCAATGCCCATGTCTGACAGTACCCTCCAGCATACCGTGATCAGCGTTTTCTTATACCATGCACATAGACCTGCCCAGGTACGAACAAACCTCCCCTTCCTCACCTGACACAATGAGTGCCTTGCAGAGCCCAGACACCAACCCAGGAACAAAATACGCGAGCACATCAGGGGAGGGCATGGCGGCTGCCAGCAGTCGGACCACCTTCAGCGCCGCTGCCCGCACCGCCTTGCTGCCGGACCCCTCAGCGGCCACCTCCCCTTCCGCTGTTTGTATCAGGGTGGAAAACAGGAACGCCACCAGGGGCGTGTAGGCCTGGTTGCTCAGGGTGCTGCTTGTGCCTGGGGCGCTGAGATGGAGCTTGGAGAGGAGCGCCGACAGGCATTGGAGGACGGCCAGGCGCATCTGTTGATGAAAATATATTGCATCGATCCCCTTGATATCAGGCATGGCTTGAGTGACCCATACAACAGCAGCCATTGCCACCCAAATGATGCAAACAATTAACCATGGTTTGCCAGCTGTACATTATGAATACACTCTAATCGCCCAGCAACAATTTTTTGCAATTGAATGCGCGATAATCCATGCCAATTAAATGCTCGATAATCCGTGGCCCCTCGGTGCAGCAGTGAGTGTGTGCATGCCATATGGTGCACATGCCACGTGGGCCACGCGCCTCCTCAGTGGCGCAGCTCCGCTCCAGCGCCAGCACATCCGCCAGGCACGTGAGTAGCTCCAGCAGCTGCGGCCCGTCGCCCACTGGGCAGCGCTGCAGCAGGGCCAGCAGGCAGTCGAGCGCAGCCTCGGCCACACGGTCACTGGCGGCGGCCGGTATGCTGGGGCTATTGGAGCTGGGTGCAGTGGTGGTGGTGCCTGCAGAGAGGCGGCCCAAACAGGAAGGACAGGGTGTGAGTGCTCTAAAAGAAAGGGTATGAGTCCTGTAGAGGACAGGGTGTAAGTGCTTGACAGGACAGGGTGTGGGTGCGCTACAGCTGCTGGCGCACGTGGCAAGAGCCGTGCAAAAGCCGCACCAGCAGTGTATGGCACAGCACCCAGCTGGGAGTGGGCATGTATGAGTGGTGTTCGGGTTTTACCGGAGGCAGCGTGCAGGTACAGGGAGGTGCGAGGGCCCAGGTGACAAAAGATAATTGCAACGCCACCTAGGGGAGGTTGCGGCGTGCTGGCCGAGGCCAATGTGCGTGCAGGGCGCTGAATGCATGCGATGCAGCCAATGTGCTATTAATAAAGCACTGAACTTCCTTCGCAAATGGGCTGATTCATGTAGGTGTTGCTCAATGGGTCTTTCTACGGTGCTGTGGCTCGTAGACTCACCTGCTGGTGTGCGGGAAGCAGACACCGATTGCACGATGTACACCAGAGGGAACAGGACATAGTCAATGCAGGCACGCAACCCCTCCTCCGTCAAACCCTTAAGGGTCTGTGTCAGGCGCCCCAGCAAGCCATGCAGAGCACTGGCGTCCGCCCGTGCCTGCAGCAGCTGAGAGCAGATGGGCCGCAACTGCCTGAACGCATCGAGCTTGGCCTCCTCCCTGGGCTGCATGCCTTCAGGCAAGGACTGTTGGGTGGCACTGCTGGGGCCACTGTCTTCATCAGAGTCTGAACTCCACTCGATGGCGGACACAGGCGGCCTTTGAGAAGTGGGCGCCATGGTGTGGTGGGTTTTGTGCGCGAAAACGGAGGTGTTACTGCCTGTATGTCAAAATTAGAGGACAACAAGGTAACACATTACGTGTTATGATTGTGCGCGCACGTCTGCCACACTGTTGCGGTGCATATTCCAGTTCAAATCTATGCATGCATGCATGTGACTGCATGCATGCATGCATGTGCATGCAAGTTCCAAACGTTCCAATGGACAGAAGCAGCGACATATTGTTGCGTTCCTGAATAGGTCTCACGTTGAAGGACGCGAGGTTTTCAACACTACCTACCACGGTCCTGACAGTTGCAACGATGTAGGTGTCATCTTGGGTGTCAGGATCCCTGATAAGTGTTCCAATTCACACCAGGTGGAGCAGCGCTCGTAGCTCACTGGCTTCAAAACGCAACCGTGCCATTACAAACAGTCAGAACGAGCTCCGCCCACCTGCGTTATAGCAACCTTTTTCACGAGTCTGTCGGGGGTACTGAGTGAGCCCCACAGGGTTTTTTCAAAATAAGAGGGAAACTTCTTGGAAAAGCAACACTGGTGATAATTGCGCTGTTTTCTGCGACACACACCCATTCCGTGCTCGAGCATCGACCAACCCCAAACCACCAGATGCCCTGCTGTGCCTGACTATTCGGCTGACTGCGCCTTGGTAGCGACGCATATGCATGCATATGTGTGTGTGCGTTTGTAATCGACAGCCGCAACCGAAGTCCTGGCAACTTGCACCGTTGACTGTTGACGCAAACTTAGTAACATTTTACTGGTGCCACTGGGGCATGAGGGCAGTGCACGGCGGCCCGTGAGGGCCCTCGGGTTTGCGCAAACTGCTTGGAAATCAGGAGCTTGACCACAAGTCATCGCCAGTAATGTGCGCTAGGGTAGCATACGGTCAGCCTTCTGATCAACGACGGCCACTGCCGTGATATTGAGTTGGGGCAGGTGTGCCTAAGGGCTACACACCATGCGGAAGACTGAAGGAGAGCAACATCCGCCTTGGAAGAGGCTAGCGGCTGCTGGGTACTATGCATCGGCCTCTATGCTGGTGCAGTTCGTAAACAAGGCAAGTGTTTGTTGGGTTTGCGTAACTCCTCTGGGAAGTGCATGCTTCAAGGCCAACCCTTGGCAAGGCAAGACTTTGACCGCATGGGATTCATGCACACCCCAGCATTGCACAATGCTGCTCCAAGCACACCGTGTTGCCTGCCCTACCTGCCTACTAACAGGGCAGCCTGTAGTTTGCAACCCCTGGAATGCGGCCAGACTCTATTTGTTGCTGCAGGCCCTCTTCACTTCGTACAAGTTCAACTTCCCCTTCACAGTGGCGTTCCTGCAGATGCTGGTCATTGCACCAGTTTGCTATGCGGTGTCACGCCCCAAAATAGAGTGGGGCCTGACCAAAAGCATCGCCCCACTGGCGCTGGTGAACGTGTCCAATGTGGTGTGCGGATTGATAGGTAAGACATGGCATGCAACTCCCGGCCTGCTCACCAATGGCCTGCTTGCAACCATGTCATCGCACCCCTTCCCCTCACACCATTGGCAGCGCCATTTCCACATGATTATCCTTGCCTTGCAGGCACTGGTGGCCTCAGTGTGCCTATGTTCATTGCCCTGCGCCGCTTCACCCTGCTGTTCACCATTGGCCTTGAGCGGGTGTGGCTCAGCAAGCACCACGACAGTGCAACCCTGGCGGCTGTGGCGATCATGATCCTGGGAGCGATTGTAGCTGCGGTGCATGACCTCAGCTTCAACATGCTTGGCTACCTGGCTGTGCTGGGTAACGACTTCCTGACAGCGCTCTACCTGGTGATGGTGAAAGGGGCGCCGCAGTCCACCAAGGGGCTGTCGACAACAGGACTGCTGTTCTACAACAGTGTACTGTCAATTCCCTTGCTGCTCATAGCAATGGTGTGCACGCGAGAACCGTGGAGCATCCTGGACTACCCACTGCTATTTGACCGGGATTTCCAGGTATGGAGGGGCTCCCTTCCCGGCTGCACCAGTCCATATGTTAGCGCGGTGGTGCGCGGTTGGTGCTGCTGTGGGTGGTAATAAATATGGGAAGTTTCTCCTGCTGGAACCCCCCTGCATTGGTGGTGCCAACACAATGGTGAGCATACCCATTCCCCGCAGGTCGTTGTAGGCATGTCCATGAGCCTAGGGCTGAGCATCAACCACTCCACATTCCTGTGTACCATCATCAATGAGCCACTGATGACGAGTGTAGCTGGCAGTGTCAAGAACGTGCTGATGACCATTGTGGGTGCATTGGCTTTCCCGGACTACCGGTGGCATCCCTGGAATGCAGCGGGGCTGGTGATCAGCATGGCAGGCGCTGTGTGGTATGCCACACGATCGGCTTTGCGGGTAGGTACCCATGTTTAACCATGTCATTGCTGGAGACATGCCGCATGAGCAAAAGTGGAGCACTCTCATATCTCAGTCCTGTTAAGCACCATGGTTGCGTGGACATACCGCATGAGTGCTCATGCCCATTGTATGCACTGTTGGCCAAATTTAGCCATCTCCGCCCATCGGTTGCGGAATTTTGCTCATCGCACACCATCGCCAGGAATTTCGTTCAGCTCTCCCACCTCAACTACTGCGACTGGCTGTGCAGGCGCGCAAGAAGAGTGCCAAGGAGCTTCTAGCGCAGGTCAAGCCTCCTGTCATTGGCCGTGATCGCATGAAGGAGCTCCTGATGAGCGGCATGTCGCAGAACGGTATGGACATGAAGGCATCGGCGTCGACCAGCAGCTTGAAAAATGGCTCAGCAGATTCCACGCCTACGCAAACTCCGCGGTGGACTGCTTTGCCCTCCAGCTAGTCACGCTTGACAGCAGTTGCAGGCTGTAGTTGGCCTGCACTTTTGTGGCCTGCAGTTTTGTGGTTTTCACGTAGAAACACTGTTTGTACCGGCTTTATTTGAGTGTATTTTTGGCTTCTTTCACACGCCTGCCCCTTGTTGCAAAGTCATCAGAGGGACATCAGGTGGACCCAGGGGTGGTGCCCCTGCTTGCTAAACGCATGACCGGTGTTGTGCACCCTGGGGGTTTTGTCTAAGACTTGACGTAAGCATAATGGCTGTAATACATATCCTTGTTGGATTTGATTTTAATTATGCCGCCGCACCTTGAGTAGCTTGTATTGACCGTGCATTTCAGGGGAATGAAACCAGTTTCAGAAGTCTTGCCACACATGGAAGGATTTGGCACCCAGGCTGAGAGTTGTAACAGTGAGAGCTATGTAGTGGCATATGCCACGCTTTTGGCTTGCCGTGAAGGGTCTTCGTCACCATTCAGTCAAGGGTTCACCAATGGCATATTAGAAAAAGCAAACCTTTATTGGGCTATAGAAAAGAAATTGTAAACCTTTATTGTCAATATCCACATTCCTACAACCATTGGTTGAACCATAGTGCATATCCGTCTCCGAACAGGCTCAAGTCACAGCAGCGGTGGATATTGTGACAGTTGACTCAGTCACCTTGAGGGTATGCCTCTATCAATGCAGTGATATACGAAGCCGCGAGATTTGTTGCTCTGCGCAAGTGCACATGCATGCATGCAGAGTTGTAGACAATCAACCCTAGTTTGCTCTGCAGCCATCAAGTCCTTCGGTGCAAGCAATGGCATACTCTTCATTCCCAGAAAACCAGCTATACTTCAGGCCAGCAGACGTCGCCAATCTTGATAGAATTGTGGAGCTTGAGGTGATGCACGTTGAACCCACAAAGGCTTGTGGCACTTGCAGCTGCCAGGTCTTGCAGACGATGGCCAGGTCACTATGGTAACTATTTTCTACTTCGCAGGCTGCTGGGTATCCTCCAGACGAGGCAGCCACTGCAGAACGGTTGGAGAGCCGCCTGCGTAACGGTAGGACAACTACCACCAGCACCAGCTGCCACTATCTTGCTACCCAGTTCTTTCAAATGGCACCCTCAGACTCCTTGGTTATTCTGCAGCACCTGGGTTGTTTCTGGAGGCAGTGAAGAGCACAGACGGGGTTGACAGGATAGTCGGGTGCGCATACATAGCACTTGGCTGCACAATAATATGTTATGGTTGTGCTTGTGCCCAAACCCTTTTCTTAGACGTTGTTCTGGTGCAGGTATGCCTGTGGTACGTTATCGACGTCGGAAACCTTAGAGCATGACTCTATGTTTCTGCATGAACCTACCGGGACCACCATCTGCATCCACTCCGTGTGCGTGGACAACAGCGAGAGACGCCAAGGCATTGCCTCCAGGTAAGAACCGAGGAAGCCCTGACCTGTGAATTGCTGCTGGGAAACCGGCTCTCCCATTTCTGTGCGCATGTACAACGAATGTACCTCTGTCCAATGTCCTTCGCTGCCACCACTGACCATGCTGTGACAACTCCACAGGCTGCTAGCTGCATACTTCCAGTACGTGAGACAAAGCACCCCAAGCGCCACACAGATCCGTATCATATGCAAGGAGCACCTGGTGAGTCTAGTTGCTGAGCACTGCCTGTGCCACCGCTGGCCATGTCTAGGGGCAGGTAGACAGTGGCCTGTTGAAGCAATTCTACTTTAACTGAAGCGCAATATTAAGAAAGTCTCGTTGCGCTGAACAGGTGGCACTGTACAGCAAAGCAGGCTTTCAGCTGGTGGGTCCTTCTGCGATTGAGTTTGGGCAGGACCCCTGGATGGAAATGAAGTACCCTTTGGAGTAAAAGGCGTTCTGAATATGTTGATGGCTGGGAGCGTGCTTGAGGTCTCGTTGTCTCAACTGACACGGATTGCACCACAACTCATTATTTATTGTTGGGTCCACGGTGGGGCGTGGTGGAGAAAATAGCAGCAGCGCAAGGTACCACTGAAGTAGTAGCCACGGCCTACAGAGCACTTGACAGGACACTTCGCCATGTGTTTGCAGTAGGACTACCCAAGGAATTGTTTGTCATCCTATTGCTTCACTGAACATGTAACATTGATGCTGCCAATTGATATTGCCAATTTTTATTCTCTGTCACTCATGCTGTTGGCTTTGAAAGAGTGCAGTCGTGCGTGTTTTGCATTCCAATCCTAGAGAACTGTGTGTGGTACAGACACTGTATTTCCGTGTGTACTCTGGCGGAGCTCTGCTTTGCAAGGCTTGAAAGTTTAACATGATACCTGTGAACTCCACCAGTGATGAATTTGAGCCACACTGAATGCCTTTTGGGTGGGGGGATGAGGGAAACTAAAATCGATTTTAAAAACAAACGCCATTTTCGGGCATATTTCTTCCTGGACCTTATCTGTATAAAGAGTTCGTCACTGGGTTTCCACAGGCTATACTGTCTGCTTCAATGGTCCTGTAGCCTTGCACTGGTCTGCATCACAGTATAGTAAGAGCCCACCTGAAAAGCGTGCCTATTGGAAGGTGCCACGGTGTGAGCGGGTCGCCGCCAACATCTTGCCTAGATCTACCAAGCCTGTTCTTGAAACAAAGCAGCCCTTGACTATTGGCACAATAACTGTGGTCAGGCACAATGCCCGTCGTCAGTGTAGTACGCGATAAGCTCTTTGAAGCTCTTGGCAGAGAATACAGTACGTTGAATGGTGCAACAGTGATGTGCTAGTCATGTCCTCATTATTTCAACCCCCACCTAACTGGTTGCACCCCTGCAGCTGAAGAGGAGTTCCAAGAGTTATGCTTCGAATACGGTATCGAGCTTGACGATGTGGTATGTCTGCTGGTGGCATGCATAAACTGTACTGTACCAACTGGACAATCTCACTACCTCCTTGTCCACCCCTGTGCTGTTGGCTTACCGTTTCCTTGCACTCTATGGGTTGAGAATCCACACCTTTATCTTAAGACCTCGCATGATACCTTTGTGTAGACCACTGAGAAGGAGATGATCCGGAAAGAGCTGAATGTGGAGGGTGATATACCCGATGCAAATGAGGAAGTTCTGTACAAGATTGACATTCCTGCCAACCGGTATGACATGCTGTGTTTGGAGGGTATCTCACGGGCGCTGAACATCTTCCTGGGCCGGGTACCATCTCCAACGTACACAGTGGCGGAGGTGCCAGGTATGCACTACCAGGGAAACCTCTCTGCTTTGTCAACAAGTTTTCTCACTGTTTGCACAGACCATTGTGCAGTGGTTAGCTCCTGGTGCGCCATCACAGCGACCATCGTGCTAGCAAAAAACAACAGCTAACTTTTCCCATGTGCGCCATGCCATCACAGGCGATGCCATGCGCATCGTAGTCAAGCCAGAAACTGCTCTGGTCAGGCCCTTTGTGGTAGCAGCGGTGCTGCGGGGAATCAACTTCGATGAAGTACGGTACAAGAGCTTCATTGACCTGCAGGATAAGCTGCACCAAAATCTGTGCAGGCAGCGGTCACTGGTCGCCATTGGCACACACGACCTGGCCACAATCCAGGTGGGCGCCGGCGCCAAAAGTGATTGCTGTCTGTTTGTGTACATGGCAGCTGCCTTCATGATGAAGTGTCAGCCTTGACAAAGAAGATAATACAGTGAAAACAGGAGTCTCAATTTGCATCCTACTTATTCTTGACCCAGTATCCAGTTTCCAAATTTCATTTCACATGAGATCACACCCTGCAGGGTCCCTTCACATATGAGGCACTGCCTCCAGAAGACATCAAGTTTGTTCCTCTCAAGCAGGCGCGGGAATTCAACGCCGCTGAGCTGATGGAGGTATGCAACAGGCCCTGCAGTATTATTGTATGCCGTCAAATGTATTATAATACCCCAGTGTTGCTTCTATACCTGCTGCGCCAGCAAGCTTTTTGACTCCACACCCATTTGTGCAGTACTACCTGGCCAATGATCAGAAGCTCAAGAAGTTTGTGCCCATCATCAAGGACTCCCTGGTGTACCCTGTGATCTACGACGCCAACCGCACTGTGCTTTCCTTGCCACCCATCATCAATGGCGCACACTCAGCGGTACGTGGTTACATCACATTATGCTTGGGATGATACAGCACAGTTCACCGTGGTGGCTTGTTCCTGATGCCCAACCAATGATCAAGTATGGTTGCCTCTAGAGGTGGTTTCAGTGGCCTCCCCTCACTTGCAGATCACATTGGAGACAACCGATGTGCTCATTGAGTGCACTGCTACAGACCTGACAAAGGCCAAGATTGTTCTGAACACGGTGGTGTCGATGTTCAGTCAGTACAGTGCGGTACCGTTCCAAACAGAACCAGTGGAGGTCATCGATGCCATGGGAGATCGCCACGGTAAGTCATGCAGCAATAGTCAACCTGTACAGTCAGAGGCAGGAGCATAAGCAAGGCACTTTGTCACTCTTCTCTCCCTGGCCTATGACGGTACTTAAAGTCAGGATCAACCAACGGATCCATAAGGACGACAATTAGACTTCTGATGGCCAGCACATTTTCATTTGATCTTGACAGTCATCAATGCAGGCATATGCATTTGCCCATGATGATACCTAAAGTCAGGATCAACCAACGGATCCATAAGGACGACAATTAGACTTCTGACGGCTTGCACATTGTTATTGTACCACAAACGTCATCAAATGCATGCATTTGCTCCTGGGTTGCCAATGACGATACCTAAAGTCAGGATCAACCAACGGATCCATAAGGACGACAATTAGACTTCTGACGGCTCGCACGTTATTGTTGTAAACATGAAAGCCAAGTAATGCCTGCACCTGCTTCTGATTGCCAATGACGATACCTAAAGTCAGGATCAACCAACGGATCTAAAAGGACGACAATTAGACTTCTGATGGCTTGCATGCTCCTGTAACTGTGTCGCCAATTTGTGTGCACGCTCCTGGTTGAGAGCCGCTTCCTTGATGCCATCTTGCTTGTTGAGCAGCTAGAACTGATTATTGAATGTCTGATGTTGCAGTGTACCCAGACCTGTCCAGCAGAGAGTTTGTTGTCCCTGTGGATTTCATCAACAAGAGCATTGGCGTGGAGCTGGAAGCACAGCAAATAGCAACCATATTGGGGAAGATGCAGCACCAGGCAACAGTGTCGGACGGGACATCGATACACGTCAGTGTACCTCCTACCCGGAGTGACATCCTGCATCCATGCGATGTCATGGAGGTATGTGGACCACTAGGGTATTGGCAGGTGCATAGCACTCATCCCTTGAAGGTCTGGCCAGAAAATGCATGATGGTATATGCCAATGCTCTGCTGGCCACTGGGTGATCGTCATCCTCACACCCCCATATCACCTCCATACTGGCACAAGCTCATCTTCTGCCTATGCCGTGCAGGATGTGGCGATTGCGTACGGGTACAACAACATTGCCAAGACTGTTCCCAACACCGTCACTGTTGGGCGGGAACTGCCCCTCAACCAGCTGACAGAGCTCTTGCGAGCTGAGTGTGCCATGGCAGGCTACACAGAGATACTCACCTGGGCGCTGTGCTCTAAGGCAGAGAACTCTTTGAACCTGCGACAGGATGATGGCAAGACAGCTGTATGCATAGGTGCGACGCCCCTTCTAGATATGCGCATGATGCAACTGCATAATGTGGATACTGCATCGCTGTGTACTACATCATCACCGTGAGATTTGCCATCTCGATTTTGATGGCATGGTGGCATGCGACAAGGATATTCACCTAGCATCACCCACTCCAGGGAATCCCGCCACGGCTGAGTTTGAGGTTTGCCGGACAACGCTACTTGCCGGTGCACTCAAGACGCTGGGTGCCAACAAGGATGCGCCACTGCCTATCAAACTGTTTGAGGTATGTGCCTCAATGGGTGCATGCACATCCTAGTAAACACTTCAGCAGCTGCCGGAGCTTGATAGTGGTTTTGTAGTCGTTGTTTGTGATGAAGGTCTGAATGGGCTTCTGTGGAAAGTCAGCACCCCCCTGCAATTGTCGTTAATGGAAACGGAGGTTGGGAGTGGCCTGAGCTGACAAAACTCTTCCACGTTTTCATGCAGGTCTCGGATGTAATATTGCTTTCCAGTGAGTCTGAAACTGGCGCAGCAAACCAGCGGCGACTAGTTGCACTGCACTGCAGCAAAGAGTCAGGATTTGAGGTCATCCATGGCTTGCTCAACAGGGTGATGGAGGTGTTGGGGATACCACTCCAAGGTGCGTAGACTGCAAAGAAGAAGTCCTTATTTTGCGTATCTCAATGTCCTTGTTTTTTACCCTCATTATTGAAATGATTGACTGGCAATGGGTTGTTGCCAGCGTTGTCTGTTGCCCCGGCACTGTGAACACGTGCCAGTGGAACTATAGGCAACAAAATACGCTGGCAACAGCCTATACCAGGAGCACTGTGAATAGTGGCTAAGGAAGTGGTGGCATGTTTGCTGCTCAATTAGTGAAGTGTTCCCCAACAATTTTGCGCAGGCGAGGCAGAGCTGGCATCGCGAAAGTACAACGGGGGCTACTACTGGGCACCATCTGACGACCGCAACTTCTTCCCTGGGCGACAGGCAGCTGTGTATGCTAAACGCAATGAGACAGTGCAGCAGCTGGGTGTGTTTGGCATTGTCCATCCAGAAGTGCTTGCTGCCTTTGACATCCAATATCCGGTGTCAGCTTTGGAGCTACAAATTGAGCCATTCTGTTTCGATCAGAACTACAGCAGCCTTCCCACAGGCCTCAATTAGCCCCCCATGTGTGTGTTTCAATGCAATTTCTTGCCCACAAGGTTTGTTGGTTGGAAGGTCTTGACAAAGAGACATGGCAACTGTATTTGCTCTACCAGATTGCAGGCATCCTCTCCTGGATTGATTTCAACTTGCAAATTCTTGTTTGTTTTACTAGCCAGGAACAGCAGCACGATTGTTTGAGAACGAAATAGTTACCCCATTACAGTGTTGCCGTGTAATGCGCCTCTCCATAAAACGCCTTTTACATCCTGGATAACGTGTGACGGTGCACAAACAGATTTGAAGCAGTTGCTGCAAGGTGCACAGATATGTGCTTGGCGCAGATGCAGCTCTCAGCTCCCGCAAGCAAGACTGGGAAAGTGCAATTGAAACAGTGGCCACGCACAATGTGCCCCATTACAACCGCAAAATTCAGGGGTGAATTGCAGCAGCACAGCAGGAACACCCCCCATGCTTGCTGTTGTGGGTGTTGCTTGCTGTGTCTAAAAAGTTAAGTAGGATCGTGGGGAGAATGCCCAAGCAAGATCTATTACTAGCTATAGGGGACAAGGAAGGGAAAACAGCCATCAAAGTAGGCAGTCACTGCATGTGTGGGGCATATACTGCTGCTGGGGCCAGTGGCTGCGTGCACTTCAAAGCTGTGGCATGGAACAGTTGCGCTGCCTTGCTCAACTTTGGCTGGTGCCTGCTACCAGTCTTCGAAGGCGGCTGGTGGGTAGATAGCCAAGGGAAACCCACGCCGCTGCTGGAAAGCAGCTCGCATGTGGTAGCCCAGGTTGCTGACAACATATCAGTTTGACTTGAAGAAGTTGTCCAGGAACTTCGTTTGGCCAGAAGCTTTGTCCTTGTACACGTGCTGCAAGTACTTGGTGATCTGTCGCGGGGCAGAGTACACAAGTTGGCACGGTATCGCGGGTGATGTCCTTTTGTGTCACAGTCCCCAAGACAGCAAAAAAACCCAGCCAGAACTATAGACTCACCAAATGGTGCCGTTGCTTGTGCTGCAGAAGGACCATCTGCACCAGCCAACAACAACCCAGTCAGTGCCGTGCTTGAAAAGTACGTAGGTCTGGTAGATGTGCATATGCATGCCAAGTAGGAGGTGAGCAAGTGCCAAAGAGGATGGTTGCTAAGCATTTACCTCAAGCTCCTCTCGTCCTTTGTAGACCAATATGTCCACCACCTGCAGGTTAACCCACCGATAGTTGGTTGGGGGTTGGAGTGCAATTTCAACACAGGAAGGCATCGCATGGGGGCATAGCAGGTACCTGTGGGTTAGTGATGCTCGAGTACTGGCGGAACATGTCGCAGACGTTGCGCCGTAGTTGCGCTACCGTCACAAGCTCCTCGAGCTTGTAGTTCTTCACCACCCAAGGCAAGCACCTGCAGACCTGGAGGAAGGGGGGTGGGGGGTGAGGACCTCGTAGAGCATTTGGAAGCACTTTGCTCACACAAACTGGGAATGCGCTCAAGCTGGCTATACCTCCAGAAAGAACTCCCTTGCTTTGCCCTCAACGTGGCCTGCACCAGCCCCACTGGCTGCCAACTGCCGTGCTGCCCTGGCTGCATTAGCTGCTGGGGAGGCCATCCCAGCCCAGTGATGTCACGCTGTGCGGCTCGTGTCGTGTGCACTTTGCATCCCCAGCACACGGAGTGCCTTGCTTGACACTTGGATGCTTGCGGGACGTGTTTGGAAAACACCCCAATATATGCATGGAAATGCGGGTGCCACAACCCTGTATTATATTACCCCCGGGGGGGTCATGGCATGCATTGTCAATGAAGTTATAAAGGTTCCACCGGGACTTCGGCAACCACATCCACGTACTGTTTGAAAGACACAATAGAAGAAAATGCAAACAACTTTGTTAACCACTGGTCAAATGCGCCCGTTTGTATGTATGCATGTCCCCGCATCTCCCCGCCAGTCCTGAAACAAGATGTTGGCAGTGCGCGCAATTGCGATGCAAAACTGCAGTGCTTGAACAACTCCGTGGCTGATTCGATAGTATTAGCATCCAAAGTTGGTGGTGTGCACGAATAGCGTATGGCTGGCTTGCCCCTCTTGAGTGGTGGCCATGTCGTGGCTTCGGATACACACTCTGCAGTGTCATAGAGGTCTGGGACTGCACACCTAGGCCAGGCGACAACTGCTTTTGTACGTCATATTCATGCAGCCATGTCCAACGTGGCAGGCGAAGAGTTATTTTTCGTTGAGCACGCGGAGCAGGTGCGCACCAAGTGTTCAGCATGGAGAGCTTGCCACGTCTTGTTTTCTTGTTCCCGTGGATAGAGTTTGGGTGGTCTGGGGTTTGGGGTGTTGGATTTTGGGGTGTAAGTGGAGGCTTTGCGCTGATCTCACTTTCTTTGCATTGGCAGGCCTTCCCTTTGGATGTTGAGGCTGAAACACGCGTGTTTGCAACCCACACCGGAGTATTGCCCACCCCCCAACGAGCCCAAGTGAGGTTCACAGGCAAGGAGGTGACAGAGGTGGTAGGGGTTCACGTTGACAGAAAACCCCAGACAAGTGACAAAGTGCTCTACAAAGTTGAAGCTCGACTATCCCAAGAGGAGAGGTTCACTCAACTTGAAGGTACACAATAGCATGGCAGGGTTGCATTTCTGTCCTGTAGGGGATCCTCATTGCAGTGCTTTTAACACATCCCATCTGTCCCCAGAAGCAGGTGGTGCTTCAAGTGCAGAACCTGCCGAAAGTCAATGGTTTGGTGAGGATGGATTGTTGCGCATGCTTCACGATCCACTGGTGGTAAGTCCCCACTAATTTTTCAAATACGGATTTTAATTTTTGCAAGCGGCCATTTTCAGCATCGTATCCACTATAATTTGCACGCGCGTAGTTGGACCCGGACTGGAGCTATACAGTCAAAGAGGGGGTGGAGCACAGTGGGGTTTTCAGCCAGGCTGCAAAACCCAAATGGGTTGCAGCTACTCGTCCATCTATCCTTGCTGAGGAGCAAGATGCAAAGTACACACTCACAATTCGCCTGGGGAGGTTGACAATGACATCCCATTATTTGCGCTCTCGAGAGGAGTGGCTGGTGAGTAATTGCTGTGCAGGGAAGTCAGTGACATGCATTGAGCAGTTGTCACGTTTAGAAACCACAATGAAGAATTTGCGCCACCCAGCTTTTTTATGGCAAGCCTTGTTAGCATTCATGACAGGCCTTACCCAAAACGGGTGGATCATCAGGCTTAGGTGCAGGCTGGATTGAACCATCATGCTATCTTCTTAATAGCGTGCAGACCAAAAAGTGTGTTTACAGGCAGGGAGGCTTTCCGATGCGGTGGAGAGCTACAAACAGCAGAGTTACCTGAGTGTGGTGGACCTTGTTCGGGGGAAGCTGACAGCTTTGCAAGCCAACCTCATTGAAGCCCGGGCAAGGGTATTGAGTTTGAGCCCTGGCACAGATTCGGGAACAAGGTCCCATGCACTTGCTGAACTTGCTGCTCTGGAGATGGAGGTAAATCACTAGATATTGTAGCATTTCCAGCAGCATATGCCAGCGGCACATTACTTCAAAAAGACCATAATAGCATTGCCAGCAGCACTTGCCAGCAGCACATGCCTGCACATGCCAGACTCACATTTGTTACTGGACATTTGCCTGTTGCATGTCAATGTTGGGATGGGCTAACAGCATCCGTGCTTCCTTGCCTGTTGCCAGGTGGCAGTGACAAAGGCTCTTCAAGAGGAGAAGATAAGGGCTATGCATGAAGCAGTTGAGGACTTGCAAATCTTATATGATGACCTGGAAGCTCAGCGGCGGTCACAGGGTTACCGCATGACCCCGCATGTGCTGGAATTTGATGCGCCAATGGAAAGCGCCATCACAATTCTGCCGGTGAGTGCATGCAACAACCCCTGACAGGAAAGTCAGGTTGCTGCATCCATGAGTCCACTATACATCAGCGGCAGTTTGACAGTGCAAAACTATAAAGCACCTGGGACCCTTCTTCGCAATTGCTGCAACAATGCATGTCTGTCTGATGTTTGCCATTTGTGGACAACCTCGTCAGCAGTCTGCATTGGATACCCATTGTAATCGCAGAAAATTCTGTCTCTTGCAGGAGCAACACGATGATGTGGATATAGCCTTGAAGCTGGCAAAGGCAGAAAGGGAGGACATATGTGGGCTGCCAGCATACCCAGCTCTATTTCATGCCCCGGCTTTGGTCCCCAAACGTAGCATGGGCATGACATCAAGCCTTGTGGCGCGTGCTGAAAGCATTGCTACAGCGCATGCCGTCATGCGTGGCAGCTTGATGAAACAGCTGGCATCCCTGCAGTGCTGCCACCACGGCATTGATATCGTCCAGGTATGACATTTACCCGCCTTGCGCATGCGGATCATGGTCAAGATTAGTGGCGGAATTCCAGACAGCAGTGTGAACAGTGCCTTGTCTGCTGCAGGATTTGCTGCATGTGGAGGCACAGCTGCAGACCTTGGGAGATGTTCCAAAACTGCAGTCAGACAACGCCTTTTCAGATGATGATTTACAGGAGCTGTTAAAGTCAGTCAATGATCAGCTCGCAACAGAACAGCAGCGGTTTCAGGAATTGCGCAACTTCTCAATGCCAGTCATAGCCTACTCGCAGTTAGATGCAGTGCATCATCTTCCTCGCAGTGAGCTGCAGCGCTTGCAAAGCATCCAACAACTGAAGATTGCAGCACAGCTGTTTATTAATGGTCAGCTTTGTGAGCAAACAATCGCAGCAAATCCCTCAGCAGATTTCATTATAGATCTCAACTGTACCATCAGGTAAAGCACCTACCTGTGCCCTACCTACAGTTGGTTCAATTTCTTTCAAAGTGCCCGCATGCATGCCTCATATCGATTGATCAACCGTGATCGCCAATTTTCACTGGCGGCTTTTGCAACATGATGCAAACATTACAATTACTTCCTATTTTTATTGGCAAACCTTTGACAGAACTGGTTTTCTCGGATTTTGCAGGGTGCATCTTGCGAAGCACCCTGATGATACTGTGATCAGGATTGTGCAGCTGCGCTGGCCAACAAGCATTGTCCTTGGGGAAGTCCATGTGCCTGCACCTACTGCAAGCACAATCGATGTCCTTGCAAGCATGTGCTGGTTCAAGGGGCCAGAATTTAAGAGCAGGGTGCTCAACAATCCTACAGGTGGGCATTTCAGCACATGTTATGTGCTGCACGTCATCTAGTATCCAAATGTAGTGAACAGGCAGCAAGGCATGCATTGGTGGCATCACATATTGGTTTGCATAATCAACTGCGCGATATTACAGCTGCCCGCTGTGTACAGGTCGCATGCCATACAGTGGCAGCATACAGCTTCAGGCTAACTGTGTGCCATTTGGTGGGCGTCCAGCAAGAGTTCTGCAGCCACTCATAGACCATAGGACATCAAGTGTGCAAGGCAGCTCCTCCAATGTGATGGTGAGCCTTTCAGAGCAAACTTTCATCTGTTCTTTGTTTGTTATCTTTTTGTGGCCATTCGACGCAATGGAAGCAGGTCCATTGATGTGGGCTAGCCATTGCAGCTGGCATCCTGATTGTTTGCAACGGTAATTATTGCTATTATTGCTATTAAATAAAGGGTGTGGTGTTACAGATTCGACAGCCTGTTGCCTGGGGTAAGCCCGGCATCCAAGGAGGTCAAGAAAATAATGATCCAGACATGGCTGGGCCTTCATCAACAAATATGTTGATCCCAAGGCCTCATGTGTTCACATCCACCGCAACACTCCCCCTCAGCAAAATCTCTGCAAACCATCAGCGAATGGTTTTCATCCGCAAGCGCTGGGAGCTGCAACACTATCGCCAGATGCAGTCCAATGCAAAGCCCAGTGGTGGTACGTACAGTTTTTTGTATCAAGATGCAATCTGTTTACTTGAAGGTCCGTGCATCGGCTACCGTAGTGTACATAACTGTAAGCTTGAAGCTGGTTGGCAGAGGTAGCCTGTGGCCGTGATCGTGCATACATGTACATCAAGCCACATGTCAAGCAATCATATAAAATGTGTGTAATATCCATGTTTGGGCATCAGCACTCTTTGTGTCTGAGCTATTATCTTGATGGAACGCAATGCATAATTATGATGGAAACTTCTTGCAATTTGTGCACAGGGATCCTCACGCATGCAGGTGGGCCAGCTAGTCGGGATGGGACATCAATGGGTATGTTTTCCACTGGTACATCACTGCTGGATCGGAAAGACTGGCACATTGAGGACACAGACAGGTAGATATATATGGCAGATTCTTAGTCCACATCTCAGAAAGCAAGGAATAAAAATGGAGCAAAGTGTACCTAATATTCATTCAATATAAGTGATCAGTATATAATTTGACGCATTGCCAAAGCAAACACAAATGCCAGTACCTGACATACCCCAAATCTCTTACTGGCGGTATGTGCAAATTTTCATGTGGAACATGGAGAATTAGGGTTTTACATCCGGGTTTCATCCGGGACGTTCATCTGGGACTGTCTGGCTGCCTATTATGGCACATAGTTATAGTCAATTCTGCAGTTGCGTTGCACTGTCCATGTGTGTGGAATGGGAAAGTGCATGTTGAAGGTTACAGTTATGTACATTGCGTTATATATTACTGCCTTACATTTCCGATGTAGAATCTTTAATGTTCTGCTGAATATTTTGCTGTGTCAACAGTGGCAGGTTGGGTCAAGCGTGGGTACAAAGGCGGGATCGAGCAGCGCAGTGGCGGTGTGGCGCAATGACAGCGCCAGTGGATCAGCGGGAGGCAGATATCAAAGACTTTGGTTTGCGATTACAGTCAGTGTCAGTACAGTACATGAAACTGCACCATCGCTTTTTCAGGTTCCGGCTTGAAGACCTTGTACGGTTTGCACCAGGTTGCTGTGGAGGGTCAAGCTTGTTGGTAAGGCTGTGATAATGGCCCTTAAAATATGTAGCCCTGCATTGCATCGCCCTGCATTGCCCTTGCTAAGCTGCATTGCCAAGAGTTCACATGAGAGCATGTTACCACAGGAAAGTGCGGCACGATGAATGCAATGTGACAGATATGTCGGTTAGTTATGAGTGAATTTAAACGCATTGCAGGGGGGTGACAATAAAGACGAGAAGTACCAGCTTGTGGTCAGCATTCACAGGGCTGAACACCTCCCCACAAGGGCAAGTGAGGATGAGCCCATCACCCCACACAGGCCCAAGTCTCGAATCGGTGCAAAAGCTGTCAAGCAGGGGCATCGCAGCAAAGGGGCCAAAGCGCAACTACAAACAGTCATCAGGTATCTTGAAACAGGGATGTATCATTATAGGGGCAACTCTGTTGCAAACGCTGCGCATGAAATTTCCACCGAACTCAACAGTCTGTCTAATTAACCCACAAAATTGCCTTGGTAGTGCTACCTTGGCTCTGGTTGCATTGTGCAGATGTATATTCACTCACTTAACATTGTTGCACCGCAATAGTGTGGTGATGTGCTTCTACTGCCTCACACCAGTGACCTACCCTGCGTGCATGCGATGCATCAGAATAACCAAGTTGTAACACATTTGTACTGCCTTCAAAACGAGCATGCTACTACAGTTGCATGTCTACTGTACCAGTTGCATTTGCAGACTGTTTACGGTTGCTGATTGGATTGCTACAGAGAGGACGCAAAGCAGAAGCGCAAGAGACAGCTACAGCCATTTGTTGAAGTCTGCTACCAGAATGCATTGGAGGAGACATCTGTGTCAGCTGGAGGGTCACCGGCATGGAATGAGCAACTGTCTCTGGCATTCCATCTGCTTGCATCAGATGAAGTAGATTACGGATCTGATGTAAGTAGATATGTGGGCATGCTTTTTTTTTGTTAATTGCGTGCAGCATGACTAGCAGTGCCGTGTTTCAGTGGGATTTAGTGTGCGTAGAGTGAAGTGCCTCAACCAACGCCCTCATACTTTGAGAGGAGGTGAATAGTCAATTTTTTCCTTGTTCCCCCTACCACAGCATACATGCACTGATGCTTAATTTGGGTATTGAACGCTGTGGTGGCAATCATGTATCATTTGTTTGCAGGCCAATGACCTCGTCATCATCAACATATACGATGAAGTGGAAATTGCTGACACCTCATACGCACCAGCTGGCAAAAAAGGGAGTGGGAAGGCAGCCTCTGGTGGAAAAAGCACTGGTGGTTTTCGCGACAGTCACCACCGATTTGCAAGGGTGACGCGTGAGCAGCGGTACCTGGGGACAGTGCAAATCCCATTCTCTGTACTGGTTTCATTGAGGACTGTCCAAGGGACATTCATGGTACAATGCACTGCCATTGCAGCATCCACTGCACCCCACACAGTCAGTGCATGGGTTGAATGGTGTCTAATTGGCCGCATTGTGCCTTCGGTATGAGCCAGTTGTTGCACATTTCCGTGTCTAGTCGCTCAAAGTAGATTTATCCCCACTTTCTGCTGGATATTTCGTAATGCACACGGCAAACGCAAGGGGTTTACCTTTGTGGATAAGCCTGGACCCAAGTTTGGAGGTCTATGGGTAGACAAGCGCTGAGACAGACAGGAACCATGCGCGCTCATAATCTTGCATATGAGCATGCTGCTATCTATGCTCTGCAGATCAATGTGCCCCAAGTCATTTTGGGCTACCACATACATCCTGAAGCCCCAGCAGCAACAATATCCATGGAGCTTTCCCTGCAGCCTTTGATGCCCAAGCCACCGCTACTCATGCCCAAGCAGGGAACCAGCAGGGAGCACTCCGCAGTCGTGCTGCACTCTGAAAGGTAAGTGACATTGCCTGGGTTACTGCTTAAATATGGATTAACATTCTATGTTAAAAAAAGGAGGGGTTTCAATCGTTTTTTTTCTGCACAAATAATTCCCAGGTGTGTGCGCATTTGCAGTTGGCAAGGCGATCCATGTCAACAACCTGCTTCTCATGTTCTGTTCTCATGACAAAGGCGATCCATGTCAACAACCTGCTTCTCTTGTTCTGTTCTCATGACAAAGGCCTGCTTGTTGTTTAAAATTATGGATTCTCGGTGCATGCATCCATCTATACGGTGATGATGCGCGCTTGGCATTTGCAGTTCACTGATAAAAATAGACAGAAAGTGTAATAAAATACTTTTATTTCAAAATTCAAATTGTTTTCTAGTAATCCTGTATTCTCATTTCTTTTTAAAATTAAAAAATTATTAAAAATTGAAAAGAATTTCTTAGATTTTGATAATAAGTTATTAATCCTGAGGTTGTGTCCAGTAGGTGCTGGTGCAGTAATGAACGTCATCCTGTTCACTGTTCAAAGCATGTTCATTTTACTTCACAGTTTGACATATGTGTCACTGGTGATATTGTGCCTGTCTTATCTGCTCATTCTTTGCGCAGGTGGGTGACGCGCCTGCTCTCTCGACCTCAATGCCGAGACAGGCATGTGCAAACAATGGCCTTTGATGCCGAGGGTACCTCTGCATTACTGACAAGGTACATCACACCTGCCGCCCCGCCACCTGGTTATGGAGGGAACGACATGATGGCAATGCTCAAAGTGGCGCGATTTGCCTCCCAGATTCCCTACATGAACGAAAGGTGCGCATATATGAAAGAAAGTAATGCATGCGAAGTTGCATGGCCACACACAGTAAATATATCCTGCCAGATGTAGTGCCGTGCTAGGCATCGATACATGTTGAACTGTGCGTCCCCATGGGCACCTCTTGAACATGCTTGCTTGTTAGAGTGTAACCTTGGCTGTGATGGTGCAGTCTCTTCCCCAAAAGGCAGCATAACGTGTGGGTGACGTCATCTGAGCTGGTGCGCATGGCGTCAGGCGGTCCAGAGGAGCACGCAACCCTGCTGGCAAACTACTTCCTGCACATGGGTTACGAGGTGGGTCCATGCATACTGCTTGAACTTGGTTGCACAAACGTGGGGCATATGGTACGGGGCTCTTAAGTGTCAATATATCAGTAGCGCTACACGCTCCAGATGATACTGACCCTTTTGCAGGCCAGTACAATATGTCCGAGGACCATATGTCCGTGCACATCGTGACACTGACCGGCCAGCCGCATTGCGGTGACCTGATAGTGTTGTTGTTCTGAGACCAAACTACGGTGCGCATTCATGATGTTGCCACTGCCACTGGCAATATAGCTGATGGTGGTCAGACTGGATTATTAACTGATTTGCAACACATGTTCTCTCCAACTTATAACATACCACTTTGCAGACCTACCTGGTGTTTGGCATTGGTTTATGTGGGGCACGCGCCAGGTTTGTGTACACCACTGGGCATCGCTTCATCAGGCAGCAGACTGCCATGCCGTTGCCACCATTTTCAAAACAATCCAAGGCTGCACATGCATCAGGCCAGCCTCAACAGCTACAGCAACCAGCTGTTGCCAGCGCCGGTGATCAACAGGATGAGAAGGCTGGCAGTCATAGAACCACAGGAGATGGATCCGGCACAGGCCAATGCCCTGACAATCACGCTGACAATGCCAATCAGGGCGGTGATGATGTTAGTGGTGATGATGATGATCAGCCAGAGGAGGAGACTGAGGATGACGAGGAGGAGGCATCACCTGGGGCGCAGCACAGAGGGCACAGCAGGCAAAGCCACCAACCACATGCAGGGCAGGCCCAGAACCACAAGGGTATCAGAACGGAGCAAGCTGCTGACATGAATAGAGGTCCTGGAGTGAGTGGCAGGGGTGCGCTGCCTGCCAGGCCGCATGCCTCAGGCCCATGGGGGTTGGGCAGGTCCCAAGCCGCTGCAGCAGAGATGGCTGCTGCAGATGTGAACGAGTTGCCCCTGCTGTGGGACCCTGTGACTGGCAGGCCATCACATGTCAGCGATCGCACCTGTCCCCTGCGAGAGGTAATGCTGGGGAACCATTGGCTTTGCTTTCACTGTGCAGACCGTTGGAATCTGGTTGCGCATGCTTCTTCTGCTAATATAAGTGAACTCATTTAGGCATATTGGTGTTACATGCATGCATTTTGTTTATCATCCTGTGCATGCATGCCTGGTAATTGTTCCTCTTTAGGATGCCCTGGGCATGTTGGGGCTGAATGAACATGGTGTGCACACGCCATGTGCAGGTGCATCTGATAGTGGGCGATGACAACATGTGGGCCAACATCCAGCGCCAAGCTGCACCATGGCAGGTGCTATGGGATCTGGAGGACAAGCGCTGCTGGAAGGCGTTCTATGGCAAGCGTCTGCCTGCAACAAAGCTCAGCACGCTACAGGTGCCAATCATCTACCAGGATCAACCGACTGAGTTCTACACAGATATGGAGGCAAAGGTGAGTCCAGTTCTTCAGTCTATGATGCTTTATTCGTGTATGGGTAACAAAGCTATAGTGCCCCCACTGCAAAAATTGGGCATGGGACGCGGTGCAGGGATTCCAATGTAAATAATTCAAATGAATGCTGATATCATGAAACTGCTGCTATGCTACAGTCTCTGTCGAGGTACTGAGCCTAGGTGCAGGCATGAAGCGGGCAAAGGATAATAAGAAAACAATTTAATTTTAAAACCATTATATTCGCAGCATTGCTGCAGTGTTTTCACTGGTGCTCATCGCTCAGTGCAAGCGTTGCGTGTTTTACTGGCAGGTGGAACAAGTGGCCCTAGATGCCATTGAGCGTGCTCGTCAGGCTGCCACACACACTAGCGCTCGCGTGTCCCAAGTACTGAAGGGCTTGCTGGAACGCACAGCGATTGACAGCCTGCACCTATTGCACGGGGCACTTGCAGCATCTGCGCCTGGTGACATGGCACCTGCCAATGCCAAGGACATCAGACGCAATGCCGCAAAGCTGAGGCGCACATTGGAGCAGAGGCACGCAGAGGTACAGCAAATTTGCACTTGAGCTGTGGCATGATGCAGCACTGTTTCATGCATTCTCGTCAGCTGCGACCGCTGCAGCATGCTGTGCCTGTAACATGTGCATGTGCTGGCGTGTGCAGCCATCCCTGCAAGGAGGCAGTGCTTGGCTCAACAATACAAACTGCTCATCATGCTGGGCTCGACCCGATACACCTTGGGACCAGGCCACTGATGGCAGTGCACAGTTGTGTTATCAGACTCTGTGGGTTGGAAACACCAAGCCGGGATTTCCCGATCCTGCAGTGACTGTGCTAACCATGTGGATGTGCGCCGCAGGCCATTGCTAAGCAGGCGCAGAGCAAGCTGGTTGCCGGTCAAGTTCTACCCTTGACACTGTCAGACGGGTTTGACGATGCCATCAGTGAAGCGATTTTGAACACCGGCATCCACAACATTGGCGATGATACAGCGAGGTTTGCAGCTGCGGCATTTGTGGAACGGACAGGAGTGCAATTTGTGTCTGGGATATGGCTTTATGTTGCAGTTGTCCAGGAGGGTGGAGAGGAGGAGGGTGGAGACTAGCATGCCTGCGGTGTGAAGGGCCCCTGCGGAGCTTGCCACAATGATTGCCAGATATTGCACCGGGTGTCGGGTTGCCATGGCCATGCAATCAAGTACATGTAATCGCTGCCACCATCTGAGCGCATATCACCCAACCATACAGTTAGTAGCTTTCTATTGTCGGCCCCGTTCTCAGATGATAGCCTTGCAATAGGTAAAATTGTGGATTTACAGCCTGTGAAAGATGCTGTACATGATTTTTTCCCCACCAAAGCACCAACGGCACATGTTTTGCTGCAGAGGCAATTTGCATAGAAGGTTACGTGCGTAATGTGCCTGATAAATAACTTTTTCCCACAATTGTACTGGTCCACTACGTTTTTCTTGGCCTCAAACCCAATCCCTGCTGTGATCTCCCCCCAGGTTGCCAGCGGGTGGCCAGTGGCGCAGCAAAAACGTCATCAAAATTTCGAAGCAAAGGACCAAAACTTTGCAAACAAAATGGCTGATGAAAATGAATGGTTCAGGCCACTTTCTTGGGCACAAAGGGCTGCTGGGCTGTAAACTGTTTGCACCTCTAAAGTGCCGCTATCAGTGACAGAAAACATCAACTGATCCACTCTCCGGAATAGTCACTGGAGCTGTGACACCTAAAAAGACAGAGTCAAACTGTGTAGCAAAACTTATAAACTGAACAGAGAACTATGTACTGTCAATCCCCTTGCTGATAAGAATACGCGCTGCACTGGAGCTGCAGCTGCTGTAGAAGCAAAAGGACAGACTGACATGTGGTGAAACCTGGGTCTGCAGCTGCAGACTGCAAACCTGGCTGGTCTACATAAGGTCATACGGAATATGCGGGCCTCTGTGCAGGCTGCTCAGTGGAGGGGGAGGTATGGGTCCCCTTGGTGGGCCAGGCTGCTGTGCGCGCGAGTATGCCAGGCTGTGTGCATGGGGGGGTGGCCGAGCAAGACCCTGGCTTTCTGCATACGCCTGTGACACAATTGCCAAGCACTCGTTGCATCCACACGCTTTGCGCGCCTCCAGGTTTCGATACTTGACAGCGCTGTTCTTTGAGGCCTGGTCCTCCACCTGGCGCTTCAAGCTGGCATGCTTCTGCCTCAGGTCCAACACCCTGGCCTTCAGAAACTCATACAGCTGCTTCTTCTTGTACTTGGACCTTGCAGCTGACTGTCTGTTTTGTATGATGCGCTTCCTGGACCTGCAAGGAAGGGAGGTTGCATTGTTGGTGCCAACAAGTGTTGACAAGGGGTGTCGTGTGTACTGTGTATGTGTCACAGTCTGCTTCCATACGTACCTTGGACTCATCATGGAAAGTTCACCCTCGGAGTATGGCACTCTTGGCACCCCGTCCTCCCCCTCCTCCTCCTCCTCTTCTGTGCCCAAGTTCAGGGCCCGCAAGGTTTTGGGTGCTGCACCGTCCCCGCCAGCCAGCCTCTGCTCCACCGAGTCATAAACATCTGCCCCACGCTGCCTTCCATAGGCTTCCCACTCAAACGTGTTTGAAGCATAACGCTGTGCGGCGGCACCCACATGGTCCATAACGCTGTGGGCGAGCCCCCCTTGCGATTTGCAACCCAACACAGTAAGTATCTGCAGTGACTGGGAAAGCTGGCCTCCTGTCCCCTAACTGCTTTGCATCTACAAAGCAAAGACTATGCGATTTTTGGAGTCCGTCTGCGTCGATAACCGTAAAGGGTGTGTACACACTGGCACTGCACTGCATATATTATATGCATGCATTGTGGAGACCCTAAGAATAGGGTTCAGCTGGGAAAACCCTTATGAATCCCAAATTGCCAGGGCCAGAAGTGCTCAGCTAGCTATAGGTCGGGATCCTTCAGTGGCTCAGCAAGTTTAAAGGCCACACAAGCCTTTGCACAAGTTGCATTGCCACAGCCACAGGAGTCCTGCAGGATTACTCGAAGTGCGGTGCCAAAGCAGGTCACAGCCATAAGCACGAGGTCGTGGTGCCTGTGCCTGTCTGTAAAAAAGTGCACTGTGTATTGTCACGGCAGCAGTTATTGCAAAAGGTTGTTTCTTTGAAGTGCAAATGCACACTGCCCAGCTCTAGGCAGGACTGGCCTAATTGCAGCGGCAACCCACATAACCAATCAGGAGCACCCACAAATCCAATCAGGTCTATCTGTGCTGCTTGTTTATCTTCTTGAGCAAGCACTTGCAACAGACCAAGCTGGTGGTTGATATACACGCCTACTCAGAGCGCTCAGTCCAGCCTAGCCTTACAACACACCCTCGCAGTGCCCATCCTGAGCGTACTTTGTGTACTCATGTGCACCAACAGCTGTACGCTTCCCATGTAACAACACTGTAACCACCTTCTGACGTGGTCACGTTGTGGCCTGGCAAGGCATGGCAATGGCATGTGCACATGGGATGGCGTGTGCCCGTGGCGTAGTCATTTTGCCACCTACAAACTTGGCTTCCAACACTGCGTCTGGCAATTGCTGGCTTGCAACACTGTTCTTCCACAGCAGCACCTGTGTGCTTGCAACACTGCCATGGAATTATGTGCCTCTCAGGCTGAGCCAGGCGCCACTTTTTTTGCGGCGGTTGGTGGCCACCGTTGCAGGGTTCTTTCCAGCCAACCCTGATTGAGCACCCATCTGCACTGCTCTTGTAAAGTTGAAACACCTTGTGCTGTTGCTGTACAGCCTGTGCAGTTGGGGACTACATCCCAAAGTCCTGCCCAAACCCCAAGGCATGCACAACAGTGCTGCAGTAGAATACCAACCTGACTGTCCACATATTTTCACAAGTGCTTTGGCAGTAACAATGTGCAAAATAGGCTGAACGCCACACCTAGAATTGTGTCTATCAGTGGCAACCACCTTCTCAGCAGCCAACAAAGCCCAACTTTCTCCCTAGTTAAGAACAGGCAGTCTCTGGTGTCACCCCAACGAGCTGGCCTTGACTGGTGCCTTGAGTACAAGGCATGTGGCGGAGCATCCAGACTCCGCTGGTGTGCTACGGTGTGACAACACGCCATGGTGTGTGCAGAAGGCTGGGCAAAGATGCCACTGAGCCTCACAGTACTGGCAATGACGCAAGACACATATTCCATTGCACCGTTTCAAGTTGTTACACAAAAGAAGGTCTGGCTCAGCACACAACAGAGTTCTGCCTGGAACCGCCCTACGCACGGCAACTGCCAAGCAGTTGGAAAGAATAAACTTCAAGTACCTCTAGCAACAGCGGAAAGGGAAAGCACACACACACTACATAGCTGACATCGGGATCTGCATGTAGCCACGCCATCTAAAATCCAACACCCAGTTCTGCAGCAGGTAAGCAAAGAGAGAGTGCGGGGAAATCAGAGGCAGGTTGCCAGCTAGTGTAGTGACAGTGGCGTTTCACTTCTTCTTGGCTGCGGCCTTGGTGACCTTGCCAGTGGTGTCCTTCTTGTCCACAGACTTGATGACACCCACAGCCACGGTCTGCCTCATGTCGCGCACGGCGAAGCGCCCCAGGGGTGGGTACTCGGTGAAAGCCTCCACACACATGGGCTTGGTGGGAACCATCCTCACGTAGGCAGCATCACCGTTCTTGATGAACTTGGGGGCCTTCTCAATCTCCTTGCCAGAGCGGCGGTCGATCTTGACCTCAATGTCAGCGAACTTGGTGGCGATGTGGGCAGTGTGGCAGTCCAGCACTGGTGTGTACCCGCTGCTGATCTGGCCTGGGTGGTTCATGATGATGACCTGGGCGATGAAGCTGTCAGCCTCCTTGGCGGGGTCGTTCTTGGAGTCGGAGCAGACGAAGCCACGCTTGAGCTCCTTCACGGACACGTTCTTGACGTTGAAGCCAACGTTGTCGCCGGGCACGGCCTCGGGCAGGGACTCGTGGTGCATCTCCACAGACTTTACCTCAGTGGTCAGACCGGAGGGGGCGAACACCACCACCATACCGGGCTTGATCACGCCAGTCTCGACACGGCCCACTGGGACTGTGCCGATACCGCCGATCTTGTACACGTCCTGGAGGGGCAGGCGCAGGGGCTTGTCTGTGGGCCTCTTTGGTGGCTCCACCAGGTCGAGGGCCTCGAGCAGGATGGGGCCCTTGTACCAGCCCATGTTTGTGGACCTCTCAATCATGTTGTCGCCGTTGAAGCCGGAGATGGGCACGAAGTTCACCTGCACGTCGAGAGGAACGCAGTGTGAGCACAACGTGTGGCGGCGACCATGCTGCCCAGGAGATGGAAACACCCATATGCCAATGCAAAACACGTGGTGGCTACAACACTGGCAAACACACCAAAACAAGGCAAATAGGAACCTTTGCATATGTCGGATAGCAAGGTACGAAAAGGGAGGTGGACAGCAAAGACATGCAAGCATTCCGTGTGGCCCAGCTGCCACTAACGGCTGCTGAGAGCGCCCCACCCCCCCATGGTGGCTGCAGCCAAATTGTGGTGGCTGCTGCCAAAACTGTGTATGCAGGCTGCAGCTACAAGTCACAAAGTTGTCAGGGCTGCTGCCCTACCTTCTCGGGGTTGTAGCCAACCTTCTTCAGGTAGGAGGACACCTCCTTCTTGATCTCCTCATAGCGCTTCTGGTCATAGGGTGGCTGGGTGGCGTCCATCTTGTTCATGGCCACAATCATCTGCTTCACACCCAGGGTGTAGGCCAGCAGCGCGTGCTCGCGGGTCTGCCCCTCCTTGGAGATACCGGCCTCAAAACCACCGGGGGTGGAGTCGATGATAAGCACGGCACAGTCAGCCTGGGAGGTTCCAGTGATCATATTCTTGATGAAATCACGGTGACCGGGGGCATCGATGACAGTGCAGTAGTACTTGGGGGTCTCGAACTTCCAGAGAGCGATATCGATGGTGATACCACGCTCGCGCTCGGCCTTCAGCTTGTCCAGCACCTGCGGCGGCAATGGGAATATGAGAATGAGCAACCCAATGGAGGAAAACCGATAAACAGGCAACAAACAACAAGGCGCCTGCACGCCCACATAGCTTTCAGAACAGTATTTTGCACATATATCCCTCATAAGAGGCAACAAGGTTGAACCACGCGTACCCAGGCATACTTGAAGGACCCCTTGCCCATCTGGGCAGCCTCCTTCTCGAACTTCTCAATGACACGCTTGTCAATGCCACCCAGCTTGTAGATCAGGTGTCCAGTGGTGGTGGACTTGCCGGAGTCGACATGTCCAATCACCACAATGTTCAGGTGAGTCTTTTCCTTGCCCATGGTGGCAACTTGAAGGTCTGCAAGGCGCACGGGTGTTAGTGGTGAGCAGGGGCCGACGGCTGCCGCAACAGCGATTCACGTACAGGCAGTTGTGATTAGAAAATCCTGCAGCTGAAGCAGAGAAGGACTTACCAGCGAATACGCTGACAACGGTGAAATGGTGCGTAGAGTGAAAGAGGGCTGTTTGCTGCTGTTCGCCGCCGTTTTGTAGCGAGTCGTGTTGTGTGCCAGCTGCAGGATATCTCCCCTTTATCCTCTTTAATGTAACACCATCCCCTTGCTTGATCACCCTAGGTTAGGGCCTGGCATGCAAAAAAGTGGGTGATTGTTATATTAAAGTCAAAGGCTTCATGCAAAGGCATGCAAAACAGGGCGTTGCCCATCTTTTAATATATCCACTGGCCTTCTGTATATCAGGAATACGGTAGTTCTAAACTTCAAAGGGGGCTCCAGAATAAATTGAGCGACCATCATGGTGGCAAGACGGCCAAGAACTGCTTTTAAGTCTCATCAAGCCCACAAGGTGCATTACATATTTTACTATTGGGTTTGGCTGACCATGTACATTAAAACCCAAAGCAGTTATAAGCAGTCAAAAAGAAGAAAACGTGCGTAAGAATACAGAAAAGCTGACGCATCATGGCGTCTAGATGGTAAATTCGACACATACCCGTAGGCGTGGCACATGCTTCCTACACCAACCCTCTACGGCCATTGGAACACAGGATGTCCACATCCACTGCCCTACAAGGCGCAACTTATAACCTATATACAACGTGCGCCCAACCCTTCAATATCGTGACATCCACTGACAAAGGGCAAAAGTACCCTGGTACAGGCATCCCATGGGGCAATATGCTTCCATAATGCAAGCCAGGGTCCACAGTCACACCCCATACCCTGACACATGGCAATCCAGACGCGCGGCGCCCAACTCAGTCCATAGCTGAGATTTGAAAAAACCACACAGACTGAACGGCTAGGCTGGTGATGCCCAGGTGGCCAGGCTGGTGCTGCCCAAAGATTGCAACAACCCATCAAAGTGAATTGTTATGATTTATTCTAACATTAGAGATAGTATACAAACCAGTTGCCTATCGTATATTCCACGGCCTACAACAGCTCCCACTCTTCCCCTTGACCAGACTGCCCCCGTGGGGTGCCATCCATTGTATCCTCATCGAGCACGCCATGGTCACCGTCCACGTTTTCCCACTGTGGCTGTGCCTCCATGGACTGGGACAGCAGCGGATGCGCACTGTGCTCCTGCTCCAGTACACGCAGCTCCTGCTGGAGGTCCCTGAAATCACCTGTCCAAGAACCCCGGACACAGTAAGACCACCACAACATAGAGCAAAGCAAGGTATATGTCGTGTACACAGCAAGTGGTGCCTCCCGGATTGGCTGGAAACTGTCCCCGGCGCAGCCGCGCAGCCGCATAGTACTGTACCATCAGGACATGGATTTGACTTCAGCAATTTTTACATATGCACATGCGAAAAACCTCCATAATCATCACGCCACCTACCAAGAGACGAGCAGTAGAAGCCAATGGCAAGTGACGGGTCAATTGAAGCTGCCGGAATGAAGCGCATGGCATCACAGGAGTTTGTGTCAAGCGAGCTGTCATCCAAGGCAGCCTGCAACAACGAGGGGTGTCAACACCTGTCACTCATACGAGAGTGCACAAGCATAATTTGTGGTGGCAACCCCAATATGTCAGGGCAGCCCCAGTGCACATCGTATGCCGTGCTTGCAGGTCAAGTGAAAGGCAACCCAGCCGCCAATGCTGGCGTACTGGTTACTTACTGGTTGGATGTCATGTGGATCCAGGTACAGCAATTGATCTTCTTGGAAGCCGATGAAGTAGTGTGATGATGACGGGCGACCCCCCAGAATGCCAATTGTGTGTGGCATCGTCAGCACCTTCAGCAGCTGGGGCACGTAGATGGGATTGATCTGCGTACCACCACCATCCCGTTGGTAATGGAGTGATTGAGCTGTACACGTGCGACATGCGATTGGTTTCCCGTCAGCATTAATCAGCAAAATCTGTCCCATGCAGTGATAGCACGTGCCACACATGCGCAAGGGACACGAGTAGTACCCACCTTGCCCAAGCCCAGCATGAGGGGAATGAGGATAATGACGCCTGGTTCAGCGCTGCTCCTTGGGTGCTCAAACAGCGACTCCACACTGAACCCAAGTGCACATGCATTAGTAGGCATGCCCATAGCGCAGTTGCATAAACAGGATTTGAAAAGACAGCGAGAAGGCTGACATGTGTAAACCAGTAGTGATGGGCATGCTGACCTGGGGATGTGCAGAGTTGGAGTGCCACCGCCGTGGTCACCAACGCAGTGCACCGACAAGCCCCACAGCTCTGCCACGTTGACCGCTTTCTCCAACGTTTTGCACATCACCCATGGCCCTATCCACTCTCCTGGTTGAATCCTAGCAATGGCAGTGAACAAGTTAGCAATGCTGCTGTACACGCTCCGAATGCAACAAACTGCGCAAGGGGCAACAGGCCAACCTACCCAAATTGACTCCCTGCTTTGCAGAGCGTGTGTATGGACAGGGGTTGATCGTCACTGTCCCAAAACAGGGGTAAAACCTCTCTGGTTGTTGTACTGCACTGGTTAGCTTGAAGATGTCTGTGTACAGCCTGTGACAATAAAAAGGAACCAGTTGGACAAGGGCAGGCGCGGGCTGTGCTGACACCATGACACTATCTCCCTCCTTACCTGTGCAAGTAGCATTTGGCTTGAACGCAACGTGCACCCCCACCCTGCGTCGCTCGTCAACCCGCTGTCACCTGGTGCAGGACACAACTCGCTCGTCAAACCCGTGTCCCCAAAGGTGTTGTGCACAGGCTCGCTTGGGTATAGCACAAATATTGATACTGCAGTATAATATCTATACATGATCAACAGCTTCCTCACCCAAAGGTGCAAAGTCTCGTCGATATGTCATCCACATACAACTTGAAAACTGTTCCAATATCGCTTGCTGGACCTGCACAAACCAGCGACCGTCAAAAGCTGGCTGTCACAGGGCCTGCTTGTGGTGCAGTGCCTCCTCGTTGAACCACAAGCTTGCATTGCCCTTTGAGGGAGACAAGTGAACCTACCTCAGGGTCGAGGGCTTCCAGGTCACTGGCATCTGGGTTCTGGTACACTTTTCCAAGCAACCAAACAGGTTCGTTGGAAGCGGGCAGGGTCATGGTGCCCTGGAGGTGGTGAACGTTCAGCACAAGGTAGGGCAGCCGACCCAATGTCCAAATGCACTGCGAAAGCAGGTTCTTGGTACCAGTGCTTCAGCATATCACCAACCCTCACCTGCAGGAATGCTTGTATTCTCCGGAGTGAATGCGCCATGACGTAGTAGCTGGTCTTGAACCCTTGCCGCACCAAAGACAACCTGCCAACCGGACTACCGGAATTTGTCTCCAGCATACCAGCAAAGAACGGCAAACCTGCTGCAGTTCACATGCTCGTGCACTTCGTGTCACACGAGGCACAAATTTAACTATCACAGACAAGAGCCCGCTATCAACGGCAAGATATCAAACCGCGATGTACACCGTATACAGCTACAATATGAGTTCGTTAGCAGTTGCCCAGCGAGCTGCTGTTATTGCGGGGTGATCTGGTTATTGAGATATGCATGCATGCTTTCGGAACGCTATTCGCAGTTCAAAAACCGCAAAGGTAAAGAAACTCGTGATTCCGTTACAACCCTTAAGCGCGAGATATACAACTCTGGTTAAAGTTATGCTGTGTTGTGCACCCGGAAACAAGCTTGTATGCCATGGGACCCTCCCCTTGTGAAGCCTCGTCTAACACCCCTGGCACTGCAACTTGCAGAGCAAGCTTGGCTGTGTCTACAGGACTTTTGAGTGTTGAATGCCTATAGGGGTATACTCTTTGGCATTCATAATCCCAGTGCTAGACTTCTGTGTTGCTCATACAGAGATTTTATATTCCAACGGCGCCATTGCTCCAAGCGTTGAAGCGCCATTACCCCGGTTCATGCCACGGCTGAATATGGCACAGTGACAGTGCTCACTGCCCATTCACTAGTTGTTGAGAGCTGCTGGCAGTCCAATGCCAGACCCACGAATGGCATAAGCCTTAAACTGTACTCCATTGCTAGTACTGAAACAGTGCATAGCCAGCAGACAAGTTGCAACTTGTTCGGGCCAAAGTGACTCACTGTAAACTCTGCAGGGCGCAAGTGCTGCCATCAAACGGATGCCCTGGCCCCTGGTGTATGCATCTCCCCTTCCTATGTTTCATTTTGCATCCTGCATATGCTCCTGTGGGCATATCACCCAGCCCAGCAGGCACATGCACCGGATACGCATGGATTGCGCCAAACGCAGAGACTGGTTGTTGGGGCCGCTGTGAATCTGTTACAGTGCGAGTGCGAAGCTCGTGGTGTACATGCTACAAAACCACTGCTTAGGCCTCGGCAGCGGGCTCCTCTGCAGCTGGCTCCTCAGTGGTGGCGGCAGGCCTCTCCAGCTTGTCGCCAGTCTCGGCAGTGTAGTCGCCGTGCACCTCCATCAGCTTGGTCAAGTCGAACTTGGGCGCCCTCAGGATCTTCACCTTGCGGATGAAGGTGTTCTGCAGGGGGTAGATGCCCTGGCATGCCTTCTCGATGTCCTTGCCTGGAATGGGGGGGCGCAATGGTCAAGGCATGTAGGACCAAGGGCAGTTGTTGCACGCTGACCACTTGCCTCTCCATCTCAACACTGAGAGCTGCTCATAACTTAATTGCGACACTAAGCGCTGCTCACAAGTGAATTGTGAGCACAGGCCACTGCACCTTTTCTTAAATAATGACCACGCCGCCGTGAAACCACGACCACGCCACATGCTGATTGCTTGCCCGTTATTACTTAAAGCTAAACTGGTTGCCAACCAACTGCCGCTGCGACCGCCAGTGCCAGATATGTCCGACGATGCAGTGTGCACTAGTGGTGGTGTTTCCAGCAAATATCAACTGCCCCAGTGCTGACCTTGGTGACCCCCACCTTTTCGCAGGCTCCCTAGTGCTATTTATGCCACGCCACCCCCCCATCCCACCGCCACCCCCCAGCATTGTGGGTGTCTTTGTACATGCACCTCCTCCCCGCCACCATCACCCTGCCGATCACCCCAGCAGGTATGCCTGCCCCGCGCCACTCACCGATTGACTCTGGGATGAACTTGCTGACCAGCTCCTTGAGGTCGCAGGTGCTTGCCTCGCGCACCATGATCTCCACCATCTTCTTGCGGATGGTGCGGATCTGGCTGCTCTGGGCGTAGCTGGTGCGCTTCACCTGGCCCGCGCGCTTCTTGGTGAAGGAGATGCAGAACATGCGCAGAGTGTAGCCGTCGGTGGTCTTCACGTCCACGGTGGCCTCGATCAGCGACTGCCACTTGCGCACCAACGAGCGCAGCTTGTCGGTGGTGAAGTCCATGCCCTGCAGGAGCGGTGCGGGTGGGGTGTGAGACCCTGCTGCAGGCTTTGCCAGCCTGCTCAATGCGCTGGTGGGCACGATGCGGGGGGACAATGTGACCCAGTATTTGGTGATGGCGAGGGTCCGGCGCCAGTTGGCAGCCTACTGTGAACCAGCGCGTTTGTGCTTTGAGAGCTGGTGTGGCTTATCCCCATACCAGCAAGCATGACCTGAACTGGCTGCACATGGCCTTGCATGCATGAAGCAACACGCGCTTGGCTCACAGTCCACCCCAAGTGTTGTTTGCTGAATAGAACTGCCATCATCATGCTGTAGACATGTCACGCACCCAGAAGTTTGTCAGGCAGTTGCGGCCCTGCACATCCTCCACCCGTAGCCGGATCTTCCTGTAGGCATCAGCCTCGTTCTGAACAAATGAAAACCTAAATTAGCACCGCCCTGATAACAATTAACACAAACAGGACAAAGAAGAACTCAACAGCATGCAATAAGATGAACCCATAGTGAGTTCTTGCGCAGAACTGCAGATAATTGCATTTTGAACAGCAAGAATGTTGTTTGGCAAAGGTGTACCCTGCCCTATGCTACAGTGGACATCTGCCCGTACGTTCTGCAGGTCTGCAAGAGAGCACTCCACCACGCGTCCCTTCAGCGCATCGGAGGCAATCTGCACGACAAACAAGCTGATTCAGAGCCCATTCACAAGGCAACCTAGCAGCCATTCTTCAGATGGATAAAGGGCAGCAGGTGTGCCCACCCTGCCCTCATATGTTCACAGAAAGGCTACTGCGCTGTATTAAACTGCTTATGCTTGCGTGTAGGCAACCCCGTTATAGCGATGTGTCTCCAAATGCATGCAAACTTGCTGCCCACCTTGGTACCAGTTGTCCTGGTCACCAGGGTCTTGCCCACGTTGCGGACAGTGAAGGAGGTTGGTGCCTTGATATCATACCAGTCCTTCCTCGAGAAGGGGTCCACCCTGCGCATACGCAACTCGTTAGGCACTACGAACACCCCCTGTTACTGTATGAGACGGCTGGGAGGGCTGGATGGCTGCCACTTACGTCTTCTTCTTCCCTCCCTTCTTGCCCTTCGAAATACGCTTGTTCTTGCCGACAGCCATCTTGGCTTGTTCAGCAAGGATGCTGCTCTGCTGGCGGCCAACACAGCAGTGAAAGAGGGCTATGACTTCGCCCGTCCCCCACTATCAACTCTGCGCCCATGTTTTTGCGACCGCGGCGGCTAAAAGTACCTCCTCGTTTGACCCCTTTACATATATATTTCTAGGGTATATACCCAAAAGTTTACCCTAAACGTTTGGCCTGGCTGACGAACTTGACCGTCACCTCGCAACAAACTGACGTCACGGCCAGCAGCAGAACGTGAATCAGAAGCCAAAGCCTTTTAGCAAAGACCGGCTCATCAACTACCTGCGTTGAAAGCTCATTCTGGGTAGGCCTCAACTGCTTGTTAGATGCCCGCTCCCTGGCATGCCGCTGCCACTGCATGCAACACTCTCGTGAGGCAAGACAGGCGTTGATATGAGCTAAGTTGCATGCACCGTTCTGTTGGGACGAATGTCATGAGCCGTGGGAAAGGCTTGCCTCTGCAGCTGCAGCTTCTTTCATTGGGGCAGCAATACCACAGAATACAGTGTAACCTGAAGCTTGACAAGTGGAGCGGCATTTACACTGTGGCATGTTGAGCAGCCCGTCGCACTCAGGGTCTGCAAGCAACCGTGACACACCCTGTGCCGCATGCAAAAGCCGTTATGGACGACTGGTTGCTGAACTGACCTATTGCCTCCTGGTGTCACAAACATATGATGGGCGGCCAGGTAGGATTACACTGGCCCTACACTTAGAGTGAGCAACAGCCAAACCCAACTTGGGATATCTGTGTGCCCTATCTCACCATACTTGCTAAGAGGTGTGGGGTTCGGTGGAATCGTGTGGAATGTGGTAGTCAACTCTGCCATGGTGATAGCCAGAACCTTGCCCACTGCCAGCACTCTCACAACAGCTGCCTTGTCCCAGTCTGAAGTTACGCACACTTGGAAGTCAGACACAAAGAAGGTGTTTGGCTGTGTCAAGTTTTGTGAGCACCCCTCCTGCTTCAACCAGTGGTTCCTTGATGGTCCAGAGCAGTCCCGCTGCACCAGTTGCGCCAGGCCACTCACCTTGCGCCCTTTGCCCCGTGCAGGCTGGGCTCTTGGCCCTGCTGGTCACAACCCTGCTCATAGCCAGGCCATCGCACACAGCTCCACTTAACCTCACGCGCAAGGCACCCAAAGCGCGTGCTGCCCTTGGCGTGCACACCTCAGTGCAGCAGCACTGCGGCCAGGGGAGTCACTCCCGGCACTTGCTGCAGCACACAGCTCCCGGCAGGCGCCAAGCGCGTGCCCCTACCAACCCATATGCAGATGCCAGCTGTGGACTGACTGGGAGTATCAGCCTGGACGAGTTACAGCCGCTGTCACTGGAGAACCTAGACAGGTCGGACAGGCTGCGCTACAGGCGATGGCTAGCCATCTCCGGCAGGTGCGCCAGCCACTGAAAAGCACGCTGTCGCCAGACAATGCACTCACTGTATCCGGCATGCCACTGCTGCAACTTTGGTTACAATGGGCCTGTACATTGCACCACAATGCACTGCAAATGCTGTATTGCACCCATCGGGCAGGGGTGAAGCCATGGTATGGCATATGCATCAATGGCATGGCATGGCATGACGTTCTCCCCGCTGCAGGGTGTGCGGCCTGTCCCACCTATCCCCCTCAGGCACCCACTTCAGCCTGTTCAAGCTGCCTGCATGGGTGGGGGACCTGGATGCGGAGGGGACCATGGAGGAGATGCTCAAGGTAGGGAGCAACCCACTCTGCCCAAACATCCATTCTGCAATTGATTTCATCCATTCTGCAAGCGAATTTACGACTCTGTAGCCATGGATGGAGCGCTGTGCATTTTAGTGCATCCCATGAAGAAGTATAAACTGCTCTCCTCTCAATCACGAGGGCTTTAGTAAGGAAAGCTACACAAAGAGAGAGATCATTTGGCACATGTCCCTGCCATCATGTAGTGCATTCCCTGCATTCACGGTGGTTGGAGGCACCCAATGAAGCGGACATGCACACTCGGGCACGGCCCCGAGCTGGTGAAGCCCTCGCCCCCACACTGTCCTCCCCCTTACAGACCCGCAGCTACAAGCGCGAGATCATCCTGTTCCTGGTCGACGAGATGCACCTCAGCGAAAGCCTGAACCTCATGTTCAACCTTCGTGACCTTGGCTACGACCACTGGGTGGCCATGGCGCCCACAAGAGAGCTGTGCTGCAGTATCATGGAGCTCATGCCCAGGGCAGGTGGGGCAGAAGAAGGGGAAGGAAGGGGGGAAAAGGGACCCACACAGTGGGTGTTTATGTTGCAGGATGCATGGACATGTGCAAGGCAGGCAGCCAGGCCAGCCTCTAGCATGTGCATCCTCGTGCCCCTGGCCAAACGAGGGGGAAAGCGTATATGATGCTGGGGTATGCCAACCTTTAAATTGCACTCACACCGCTTATCCCTAGGGAGTGTGAGAGGATCAAGCCAGGTGCCGCACCATGCATGCTGCATGCCCTGTTCTGAAGTTGAGGTGTTTGACCAAGAGCTGTCCATTGTTTGGCCAGGGTGTGCATGGGACTCCATCAAGGACCGCCCTGATGCGCCAAAAGTCTTCCATGATCATGCCTTCAACGGCATTCTCAGGAAGTTCGTTCTGTTTTATGAGGTAAGAGTGGCAAGTGCTAATTTTGCAAAAATATCATGCAGTGCTGCATGGCGCATGCTATCAACTGCAGATTGCCGCGTTGCATTCCCATGCATGAGGCTTGATGCTGTGGTGATGTTAGGGTGCACTCGAGCCTTGTGAATATGTAGTGGGGGCCTCCTGCATTGTTGCTGATTACCCCAGCCATTTTCAGCCAACTGCCCTTGTCACACTCCTACGTTGGTTTGCAGGTGGCACGCATGGTGCGATATGGCTACAATATATTGGCCACAGATATTGATGTAACCATCCATGATGACATGTATAAGTACTTGAAGGCAGAGCCATATTCGTCCCTCAACGTCATTTTCCAGGTACCTCCTTAGAATTGGGATGCATGTACCCCTGTCATCCCTGCTTCTCACAATTCAACCAAACTGTCCAAAACCCCTGTGTGCACTCCATACGTTATGTTGCAAATGAATGATGCATCCCATGCTCTGACCTGACTACACCCCCACAGGATGAGTCCAACCACGAGTCCCTGATGGGCGTCAACTCAGGCATCACCTACTGGCAGAACATACACCCAAACGGGCCGACAGCATGGGCACTAGCGGAGCTTGTTGATAGGGTGCGTGAACCCACACACCCACTGCATGAATTTCCGCCTTGAAGCCACTTTCTGCGCACCTCGCTGTCCTCCCATGCCCTCTCTTATTCGCTTGAATGCCTGCATCGGTCTGTATGACTTGACTCCCATATCCAGCCCTGGCATGTGTGTAACCATGCAGGGGATGCGCTACGGTGAGACCGACAGCTGGTGGCGTGAGCGGTGGCCAACGGAGCAGGCCCACCAGCGGTACTGGACCCTCACCCGCCAGGTGCTGCTGGACGATGTGTTCCGCAGCGTAATGCACGGCCAACGTCTGGGCTTTGCCACGCTGAAGCGCGGGCCGGATGATCCGATGTATGCGGAATGGCAGAAGGCGTTTGAAGCATACAAAATCAAGTACCTGGATAATCCGTCCGCCAGGGCGCTTGCACACAGCGAGTGGCTGGTCATGCCTGAGGAGTGGCAGGCCCGATTCAACACAACAAGATGTACGTTCCAGCACAGGCTAGGGTGATGTGTGGTAGCAGCGATAATGCAGCTGCAAATAAAAGGGCCTGTACAAATTGTAGTAGTGCATATCACCTGTCTTGCAGTGCGTTGGTTGCATGTGCGTTCAAATTTCAAAGGTGCAAATCACACGATGTGGGCAAGGGCAACGAATGGCATTCCAATTGCTAAGGATGTTGACCAATCAGGATTATGACCTGTATCGTTCCTGCAGTACAATACTCCTGGGCGGACGTGCGCTTCATAGCCCCTGGTGAGATGCCGGAGAGCCTTGGTGGCCCCGTGATGCCGCCTGAGAGGGGCCCATGGACCCGAGCCATCATGCGGCGCCTGGGCAGGGAGAGCGGCCAGGAGTGGACTGAGCCGGGTGCCAGGGACTGGCAGCAATACAATGAGCGCTTGGGCAAAAGCATGTCACACATGTTCATCATGCAGACCATGATTGGAGGTGAGGGGGCTTGCAAACTTGCTGCTCATGGTGGCATGAACCCCCAGCTTGTCTTTGGTGTAAACATACTCCAAGCAGCCCTATTTAGGGTTTGGGGTGTTGGACCTGGATGATAGCTTGTGCATCGCACTGGTGTGGAGAGCATTGTGCCCCAGCGCATGTGCCCACTCCCAAACTGCTGCCTGTGCAAAATCTTTTGGTGTCACAGTGGCTTTTGAATTGCAGGTCACTGCAAGTTTTTGTGGTGGGGTCGCCAGCCTCCGCCTGTGCTGTTCAGCCATACTGTGGGCATCGGCGGTGACCACCACATGCGCGTGTTCTACTGGAAGGTGGCTGGCTGGTACCATTGGAAGGTATGTTCTCTAAGGCTTGCCGCTGGTGAGAAATTGTCTTGCAAGGCATCACACGTGACAATCGCTGGCAGTCACCTGTATGGTTGCACATCCTGTGCACCTGTGCATGGAAGAGGTGTACATATATTCTCATGTTGCTTTCAAATTATACTTGGTGTATTGGGCATTTGGAATTATTAGTACGCATGCGGCCATATCACAGCACCGGGGTTTGGGTGCCACTGATCAGCTTGTAGTGCCGACCAAGACCAACATCGTAGCTCTCCTCCTGTTGCGCAGGTGGAGGAGCTTGTGGCGCTGTACCATGGCAGGAAGACGCTGTTCACCATGTCGCCCACTGAGACGGGCCTGCCGCGCGTGGTTGCGTACCACCCTGGCCTGCAGCTGCGCCTCAACCAGGACAATGTGGCTGACATCATGATGGGGCTGGCACTGGTAAGGGGGAACAGTGATGGGACCGAAGGGAGTGGATTGGCCTGGTCCCCATGGTTTTTGCTTATATCTGTAGAATTGATGATGTAGGATGGAAATGGTAGCCTGTGATGAGGAACTTGGCAATTGACTGAAGCCATTGGTTCTACGGCTTTTGTGGTGGTGGTGGTGGTCACAGAGCTGCACATGTGACCACCACAAGGTTATGATCGCCTCCTCCAACCCACCACCGATTGCTGCTTGCTGTGCTCTGCAGGTGGCAATGCTGAGCAACCGCACCGCCGTTCTGCCACTGGTCACGTGCGACAGCCCCATCTTTGCGCGCCCAGGCGCCCTCACCGGCAAGCCCCGCACAGACTATGGGTGCTATGCAGTGGATGGCTGGTCCTCTGTGCCAGTGGTTGATGCCCAGCTGTACCCAGAAGATGCAGAGCCAGCGTGCTTTGCGTGGCAGTTCAAGCCACCATCATGCAGCACCAAGGTGAGTGGAAAATGCGGTGGGGTTTCTGCTGTGAATGGTGGTTGTGCTTGACGAAAGTGCATCATCAGTTGCCGCGTGGCACCATGCAGGGTGCATGGCTAATGCCCTGCCAATGGTGGTCCCAATGATAGGCTGCATTTTCTGGGGGCTTGGTTTCTTGTGGACTACGACAGGTAGCCTTAGGCAGGAGTTGCATTTAATAGACAAATTAAATCATCAGCGGTCCCCATCTCAAGCACGAGGGCGTTGGTTGAAAAAATTACATGGCAGGAGCTGACTTTACTGGGTGTTGTTGCAGGCCATGCTCTTCCCTGATTTCAAGCTGGTGCTTGACCTGGTCAGCAAGGAGCTGGGATCGAGTCAGATCCCAAGCAATGGCAACACAGTGCTGGGCAGCCCCTTCCCAGATAATGGGTCTGTCCAGCCCTTTCAACGCGCCGTCGAGCCTCTGGCAATGTCACACGAGCAGCTGGCAGCCACGCTGAAAACGTATGCACACGAGCCCGTGCTGTGGCTGGGACAAGGGGTGAAGGCGCAAGGCGTAAAGGAGGCGTTCTCAAAGTCAGCCTGGAATTCTCTGCTTCAATGTATGCGTACCACGTTTGCAATTCCTGTGTCAGCCATCCAATAAAATTGGTGAGTGCATGACGTTATTTGAAAATAGCGAAAGTTCCGTTTGACTGTACTGGCCTCAAGGTCCAGCTGTTAGCACCTATGGTGCCAGCGGGGGGGTGACTGGAATGCAAAAATTTCAGGTGCCAGTGGGTACCTTTGCAATCCTTGACATTGGACATGTTCTCCTGGGCCACTTGACGACTGTACCAACGTGAAACTGCTGAAATTTGCCATGTCCACTGTACGCTTTTCCTTCACCATCCGTGTCGAACATGCAGTTGCCACATGCCTGGCTGAGAGTTGTGCGGTCCTTTTGTGTTGTTCATTCTATTTCTTTGAGAGGGTGTGTGATTACCGTGTTATGATAGATGTTTTCTGTAGCATACAGCGTGCATGGCTTTGGAAACCGTTATCACAAGTAGTTTGGGGAACACAAGCCCATAACCTAGTTCTGTTCAGCGGTTCCAAGATGCTCTGCTGAGATTTATTTTGCATGTTTCTGCCTCCATGCTTCCTATGCTTTCCCAGTTATCCCAGATATGTGGGGGAGACCTTCCATGTCTGTGTAGTCTTGTTCAGAAAATATATCTTTCAAGTCCTGTCCTGTTTGTGACTAAGACAGTCATTCAGTGGGTTTCTTCGATGTACATTCGTGTTGCACTGGCTGGAGACAGCAAGTGGAGACTGCTGATCACTGTGCTTCTGTACAAGAAGCTCACCTCTGTAGCCTACAGTGTGAGTGAGCTAGTAGGCAGTGTCGTACATCTCAACTTGAATCTTGTCTCACACGCCTTCAACTTGCTGCTGCAAGACGCTCGTTTGCTGCCTACCAAACCAGACGCTACCTCCTCGCCACCTCCTCGTCCATCCCCGTTTTGCCGCCAGCTCCTGCCGCCACTTCCCACCCACAGCCTTCAGCCCTTCATCCCAGCCACCCGCCTCCACATGTGCCCTCCCAATCTCATATGCTGCCCCACACCTCTCCCACCCGCCCTGCTCTCTCTCCTGTTACTGCCTTTTCTGCTTATACTCAGCCCCCCCCTTCCACTAGCCGCACCCGCCGCAGACTTGATCAATTTTTTCCACCCCGCGACACATATTCAGACTGACTGTTTTCTTCTACCGAGGCTATGCTTCAGGCTATGCCTTGTGATCCACGCTTTTGGGGTTTCTGGCGAGGTGGAACACGCCCTGTTGTGTGTGTTGTGCTTGGCTGCTTCCTGTGGGCGTTTTGTTTCTTTCTTTCTTTCTTTCACTCCGTAGACTGCCGTTTCGACTTATGCAGTGTGCGGAGTCTTGCACACTGATGAGTTGCGTAAGTTGCCCCCGCCCACCCCTAGCCAAACAGGTACGTATAAGACACGAGTGGTGAGCAGCTTGCTGAGCTTTGGGTCCACAGACGATGCGAGGAGATGCATGCATGCATCTGCGCAGTGCCGTGTACACACTTACGTCACTCCAGCAGCCTGCAGCGCGACAGCTGCGACACACTTATCACTGTCATTCTCCCCAATGTTCACACAGAGTGAACAAATCCCGAGCCATGAACAGCCCGGTTGACTGGCAGAGGAAGTAATCTGACAAGTCTAGACTCTAGAAGGTGGAGCTGAAGCTAGAGCGTTCTCGATAGGCAACTGCTACTCGGCGGCTATCTGTTCACACCAGTATGTTAGCAATGCTCGTGTGTTGCTGTTTAGAAAAAAATCGAGCCCGCCAAAGCGATAATGCGCAACCGCCATGCCACTGGCAATGACTGCATGCACTCACTACGGCAGTTCAGTTTTTCAAGGAGTTACGTTTGGTGGTGACAATCACTGGGGTTTGCAGAGCTGGGCTGGCGTAGTAACTGGATCAACGTGTGAATGCAGTGCTCTCGGCAGGTGAACCAGCTTTGCATGCATGTCGTGACAGGAGGTTTCGCCTGTCGCGCGGAAACAGGGCACAGTTGCTAGGTTGTGCTTCGGGACTGCCACTGCTACCATTCAAATTGTAAAGCCTTCAAGCGGCATTTGACGGTGTCAGTTCGAACTTGCTTGCTGTGCCGACAGGGCCGTACACCAGGGTGCTTGGCCGCCAGGGTGACCGCATCTTGCGAGCGTTCTTCACGAGCAAACAGATCACACGTCAACTTGAGTACCTCTCATACCTCCTAAGGATGAGCAACCCTTTAAAGCTCTTGGAGCGCTGTGACATGTTATCACCTGCATCCGTCATCACCTGCATCTCTAAGTATATAGTGATCTCCTGCAAGCTTCCTGGCCATGGGCCCCAGCACTGCCATGCCCACCACGCGCAGCGACACCCAACGAACAACAGTTGTGCCTAGTCACTCCTGTTGTGCAATCAAACCACTGCTACAACTACTGTGCAGGCATGTCTGCTCGCGGCAGCCTTGCTCCTTGCACTGCTGTCACCCACCAGCCCAGCCCAGGTGGAAGCAATAGCACGCGCCCAGAACCGCACCAGGACAGCAACGGCACGGGCCAGCACCCACTCCTCAGTGGGTGAGCTGTGCCCACGCACACGGCACCATGCGCGACACCTGCTCTGGCACGGTGCAACTGCAAAGCGGCAGCTGCAGGCGTCCCTGCACACGCAACACCAGTTTGCAGCTCACGGCTGCGGCCTTACTGGGACAATCAGCCTTGGCCAGGTCCCGAAACTGAAATTGGATGACCTGGATTGGGCCGATAGTGTGCGCTACAAAAGATGGATTGCAAGCTCTGGCAGGTACTTGGAATCAAGTAACTTGATGCTGCTCTTAGGCACCCTTAAGGTTGTCCTCAAATCACAAACAGACAGCCAAAATCCTTGCAATCCATGCGGTTACACAAGTGCGTCTTCTACAACATCAACACAGTGCACTGATCATGCATGAATCACTTGCGCCTTCTGAAAGCCACGGCATAGTACCACATGTGGCCTCACATCCAGGACAATAACCTGGTACATATTCGATTCAGCTTTCCCCTCCAGTGGCGGTGATATCCCATGTTGCTATGACAGCATAATGCTAAAGTGGGTGGGAATCCAACAACTTAGCTGGCATGATTGCTGCAGCCAAGCCCACAATTTCACCATGGCTTCCCCTTGTCCTGCAGGGTGTGCGGCCTGTCCCACCTTTCCCCCTCCGCCACCCACTTCAGCCTGTTCAAGCTGCCTGCATGGGTGGGGGACCTGGATACAGAGGGGACCATGGAGGAGATGCTCAAGGTAGATGTCGCATCCCATGAACAGCCACAAGTGATGGATGTCGAATGGCAACAAGCAATCCCATACACAATGTTGTTAAGTAAATGGGAGATTGCAACAGATTATGCTCATGTCATGGTACATGTACTGCCACTGGTTGCATGAATCGATACCTACAAACCGTAAATGATCGACAGAAACATAAATAGTGTCATACAATCTACGGCGTGTAACAGAATCACATTTGCCTCAACGCATATGGTAATGTGTGATACGGAACAGCATGATACCTCTGCTGCCCCCTTTGCAGACCCGCAGCTACAAGCGCGAGATCATCCTGTTCCTGGTTGACGAGATGCACCTCAGCGAGAGCCTGAACCTCATGTTCAACCTGCGTGACCTTGGCTACGACCACTGGGTGGCCATGGCGCCCACCAGGGAGCTGTGCTGCAGTATCATGGAGCTCATGCCCAGGGCAGGTGGGGCAATTGGGGATGGGGATGAAAGCTGGGGTGGTGTGCCGTTGTGTTAGGCGCCAGGCATTGTGCCTACCCAGGATAGGGACGGGTGGCGCATGCTTGTGCAAGCCTGATTGCTGATCTGGTTTTGTTGCCTTTACGCGTGTAATAATAATAATAATTGTGCCTACCCATGGTGTGGCAGGGGATGGCTGGCGACACGCCCTGGGAGCAAATTTTGGGTGTCTGGGGAAGGCTGGCTGGAAGGGTCCGAAATTACCCTGTCATGGCCCTGCCATGTGGTTGGGCACTCATCATTAAATTGCAACGTAAGAAGGCTGAGGGTTCCTTGCATGTCCGTGCAGGTTGTGCGTGGGATTCGATTCGGGACCGTCCTGAGGCGCCATCCGTGTTCAAGCAGCATGGCTTCAACGGCATCCTCAGGAAGTTTGTGCTCCTGTATGAGGTGAACACCATGGTCAGGCTGCTACCTAGGTGTACATGCGCACTGCCTTTGATTATAATTTATAATTTGAGTGATAATTCCTCAAAGAAGGATTGGGATCCTAAAAAATCAACATATCTGCCTCCACACCCCACTGATTTTTGCGCGTCCACTGTCACTGTTGGTGCTGAAATATCTGCTTGCCAATGTACTGATGTAAAGCCTCACTGCTTTTGAGCCCATTTCTCCTGTTTTTGAGCCCGTTTATCCTATTATTTGGATCTAAAATAAGATCCAAAAAGATAAAAACAATCGTGCTCAATTGTGAAAGACAGGGATGCAGGGGCCAAAAATAAAATCAAGATATTTTAGCCTAGAACCACCATGAAACATTCCTGCCATTTGTTGGTGCTGCCATAACTTTTTGGAAAGCAATTTTTCAAGCAGTTGCTGTGGGGAATGTTGGCCACGTCAGGGTCCTTGTGGTATTTTATTTAGGTGTATGGTATATGCTGCCAACAGGTGACAGCGCTTTTGGACAATGGTGCAGGTCGCACGGGCTGTGCGCTTTGGGTACAACGTGCTTGGCACTGATATTGATGTCACAATTCACGATGATGTCTATAAGTATTTCAAGGCACCGCCCTACTCGTCCCTCAACTACATCTTCCAGGTACGCATGCTTCTGCCAGCATTTGAACAGCGTGGTTATGGGGACGTCGCCATTCTATGCAGTGCATGACACCTTCATGCCATGCGAGTGGCACATTTGAGTTTGACCAATGCAGGCGATGCTCCACTGCCAGATAACGTGAGATGGGTTGGCCACATTGCACCGCCAAACAGACATGCTTGGTAAAAACATTAAAAAGTATAGCTGCGCATTGCACAGCGGCGCTCTGAGACCAGGCACTTACCATACAAGTTTCCACCAGCGACGTGGACATACCAAGCATATACCTGATTGGCGCCAAAAATGTGCATACTCTCCTGAGGCCCATGCCTACCATGCTTTTGCAGGATGAGTCCAACCACGAGTCCCTGCTGGGGACCAACTCAGGTGTCACCTACTGGCAGAACATACACCCCAATGGGCCAACAGCATGGGGAATGGCAGATTTTGTGGACAGGGTGGGTGAAGGATGGACGTGGGGCACAGGGAATACAGCCTGCGCATCCTGAATTAGCCTGGGCTATCTATTTGCGCTGCAGCCAGTAATCTGCAAGGAGGGAAAGCTCTTAATTTGTCACAATTGCATGCAGACCATGGTATGCATGCATGCTGTCAAACACTTCTCTCCACCTCCAATCCTGCAATAGCATTCAGCAAGTTGCTATATGCATTCCTCTACTCCAGCCAGGTAGCAGTCAGCCTTGCATCCTGTGTATACATTGAAAATTTTAGGCAATGCGTTTGCTCCAGCCCCCATTCACCCCCCATTTGCTCACCCTAGGGCATGCGCTATGGTGATACTGACAGCTGGTGGCGCGAGCGCTGGCCGCATGACAGACCCCCTGAGCGCTACTGGGCCCTCGTTCGCCAGAACCTGCTGGATGACGTCTTCCGCAGCGCAATGTATGGCCAGCGCCTGGCAGTGGCCACCATGGTAAGGGTACAGAGGACCCTACTCAAGCCCTAGTACAACCCTAGCTAAGCCCTGCAGCTAGTGGCCGCCATGGTGAGAAGGATAACAGAGGACTCTACGCAAACCCTAGCCAAACCCTACACAAACTCTAGCCATTCCCTAGCCATACCCTGCAAATGGAGATTGACCGCATCGTCATTGCTTAAACTTTACTAAAAACCCTGTAAAATCCTGTGCAGGTGCGGGTGGATAACGACCCTTGCTACGCTGAGTGGCAGGCGATGTTTGCCCGGTTCAAGGAAAAATACCTGGACGACGCCCCAATGGATGCGTTCCAGCACCGAGTCTGGATGGACATGCCAAGGGAGTGACAAGGGAGGTTCAATGCTACGCGATGTAGGTGCACACAGCTTCGCAGCACAATGGCTGCCACAGATCCCAGCACATCACTTAGGTGCACATGGTTGAGGGTAGCGAGCAGGGGATGCAATTGACCTCCTATGCCGGCGATGGGAGTGCTGGTGTGGAATTTGTGATTTATTTCTTTTTAATTGCATAAATGCAGCAGTTTTGTATCTTTAAACCAAAGTAAATGTTCATGCATTATGGAGGTCCTACCCTTGTGCCCCATTAGGGCTACCTTCTAAGGGTCCCATGCACATTGACGCACCCCCTCCCCAACCCTTTCAGTGCACTATTCCTGGGCCGACGTGCGCTTCATTGCCCCTGGTGAGATGCCGGAGAGCCTTGGCGGCCCCGTGATGCCGCCTGAGAGGGTGCCATGGACCAGCGCCATCATGGAGCGACTGGGTGGAGAGAGCGGCCAGGAATGGTCCGAGCCCGGGGGCAGGGACTGGCAGCAGTACAAGGAGCGCATGGGCAAGAGCTTGTCGAGCATGTTCATTATGCAGACCATGATTGGAGGTGCGTGCGGTTAGATACAAAGGCAGATGGGCGCTGTACATAAATGCATGCATGTGCAGTGAAGTTGCCTTTCACTTTTAAAAGTGACATAGCATGTGGGTGGTGTTTACAAGCCTGAGCAGGCAGAGCAGATAAGAAGTGCTCTGTGTCTCCCTATCCTCAAGTCATCCGTGCAGTACATCGGTGACGTGTTACATCGCAAGCGATTGGGTTGCAGCATGTGGCATGAACCTGCCTTGCATTGCGTGCTGTGCAGGTTATTGCGAGCTGCACTGGTGGGGCCGGCAGCCGCCTCAAGCTGTTTTCAGCCACACGGTGAACATTGGGGGCGACAGGTCAATGCGCGCTGTGTTCTGGAAGATCCTGGGCTGGTACCACTGGAAGGTGTGTATACGCAGGTGCACAAAAATCAAGAGTACAGACGTCACACGTGTCGTCAAGGCCATTACATCATGTCAGGGATTGGGGCACAGCTGTGGCGATTCAGTTGCAAGGACGTGCGCATTAAATCATTGCGCCGTGTTGTATTTACGATGGACAGTGGCGTCAGTGCAGACTGACTGGTGGCCGTGGCATTGTACCACAGCAGGAGTGCTTGTGGTACATCACGATTTCTGCTGCGGCAGGTGCATAATACCCTAATTAGGGTCCCTAAAGGTTTTTGCCTGCCTGCCATCAGGTCGAGGAGCTTCTGGCGCAGCACACCGGGGCATGGGCCATTTACGCCAATGCCCCGCTGGGTGCACCAGTGCCGCGCGTGGTTGTGGACCACCCCGGGCTGAAGCTGCGCCTCACACAGGAAAATGTGGCTGACGTCATGCTGGGGCTGGCGCTGGTAAGGGGGGGATAAAAGTGTGGCAAAGGGGAAATTAATAAGAAGTCAGGCAGGGTGGTGTGTGTACTGCAATCTTGATGTGAGGGGAAGGGAAGGAAGGGTGGCAATTGGGAGATGGGTCAATGGATGATGAAGCCATTTGGATTGATGCAAAGGATGCATGTATTGTAGTGCACTTTATGTATATAATGTAATAGTATGAGTCCAGGAATAAAACTTGTGGCAGTGCTCTGGCAGTTGCCATAAGCAATGTCAGAACCTGATGCGGTTGCCCTGGACTAGTACTAAATGACACTGAAGGGTTGATCGATCATGACACGCGTGAGGTTCAAAATCCAGTACCCTGCAAACTCATATACAATGTTAGACGTCTGTCCTCTGCAGGTGGCACTGCTGAGCAATCGCATTGCTGTGCTGCCACTGGTCACGTGCGACAGCCCTATGGTTGCGCAGCCAGGCGCCCTCATGGGAAAGCCTCGCACAGAGTATGGCTGCTACGCAAAGGATGGCTGGTCCTCTGTACCAGTGGTTGATGCCCAGCTGTACCCAGAAGATGCAGAGCCAGCGTGCTTTGCGTGGCAGTGTAAACCACCTGCTTGTGACAATGTGGTAAGTTGATTACCACTCTGCTGGGACCAGAAGCATACGGCATGCGATTAATTGTGCACATCTTGGATGCTGTCAATAGTAATCGACAAATTAAGTCACAAATATTGCAGTTTGCCGGATCGCATGCATCCCACCTGCAGTCAGACAGCTACCAATGCTTTGTGAATTTCGTTAAAGGAGATATTCAGAAAGATATATTATCTCAAATCTATGACACAAATCGTGCCATGAATTGCAGTGGCCTCAAAATCAGTGGTTTGCAACAAAACCCATAGATGCATTCCAGCATGCAACAGCATGCAGTGCATGTACGTGCTTCATAAGATGATTATACAGATAATGATTGCATATGCGCTACTTCGCAGGCCATGCTCTACCCAGATTTCAAGCTACTGCTCACTCTCTTGAGCAACAATACAAAAAGCAACCACATGCCAGCAGCAGAAAACTCACTGCTTTTGGAAGGCAAGCCATTCCCCGCCAACCAGGCCCTGCAACCCTTCCAACGCCCCACCAAGCCTGTCAAGATTTCGCAGCAAAGGCTGGCAGATGAGCTGGCAAAGCTTGAACATGAACATGTACTGTGGTTGGGTGACGTGGTGGACGCGGGTGGTGTGAAAGCTATGCTACCGGAGGAGCATGGTGAGGAGATGCTGCAGTGCATGCAGATAAGTTTCTCAATCGCTGAAAAGTCTATTACATGACAGTTTGGATGAGGGTCCAAGGTTAGGATAGTGCGGTGTCTGTTACATTTATTTATATGTTTTCAGACCCGACAATTGCAAAATGGCTCATTTTCTCTCTGCATTGTCTTCATCAGATTGGAATAACCTATTCCCCGGTCTTTGCATTTAATTTATGCTACTCAAGGACAGTGCACAACCCTGGTTGTTTCATCGTTATGTCCAAGGAGGCTTCTTTTCACTTGTTAATACTGCCTCTCAAGCTTCTTGTTCCCTGTCTGTTTTATTCCTCCTCTTTTTATCATCAATCATTCAATGTGAGTCACCATGCGTACGTTCTTTGCTCCCACCTTCGGTCGTTTTTGGCATTATGGTATTGCATTTATGATGCTGGCAATCTGTGGCACTCACCTTGCAACGCTGTGTCGCATTGTCCCAGTGCACAGCCCCGAGAGAAACTGTGTATACCCTAGTGGACAAATATTTCCAAGTCAAGCATGTTACTTAGTCCATCACTTTACGCAGCCCAACCATTATGGCATGACACGTCGCTGCTTTTGGGCTGCCAATGGGTGATCACTGTGATCATCGCATTGCACATGGTATTCTTTTTATTGCTGTCAGTTCAAACCTGTTCTTTGATGTTATTTTTTATCAGTGGCCTTTCTGCACTCGTAATGTCGCAGAACTCCCAGGGCCTGCATTGGGCCCCCGTCTTTGCGGCCAGCTGCTCAGACAAGGCATGTACGTACTAAAGAAAGAAAGAAAGAAACAGAACGCCCCCACACACGGCGGCAAACCACATCCAGCAATGTTGAAAAACACAGACAAGCCGGGCAGCAACCAGTGGAACATGGCGTGGGTAACAAGGGCATAGCACCT